>CM024754.1:69650400-69765364 GCA_014218235.1 Colocasia esculenta | reverse complement strand
CGTTGACTAAAAGCACTATTATCTCATGCAGTCTAACGTAAACAAAAGCTTAGAGACAACGGGCACTTCAACGTTCAAATTTCAAATAGAAGATATATAAAGAAGACTGAATCTCCAGAAGAAGACACCTTGAATTGATAGAGAACGCTTACAACGATTTTTCAAGTCTCAGTGAGAAAACTGAAGAGCCAAGTTTTTCACTCACATCTGTTCTAGCTCTTGCTCTCTGAGATTAGTGTAGATCCTTGAGAGAGCCTCTAGTACTGAGAGATATCAATTCTGTAGATCCTTTCTTTCTGAGTCTTAGCTTCAGATCTAGCATTGTATAAGCTTGATCTAGGGGCTTGTTTTCATTTCCACATTCTTGTGTTTTTTCTTCCCTTCGTGTTGAAGGAAGACCTGGGGGTTCCAGGGTGTGTGTTCCCTTCGTGTAGAAGGAAGACCTGGTGGTATCTAGGGTGTTGTAATTCCTCTTCGGGTTGTGAAGAGAAGACCAGCTGCGGCTGGGTGTGTAAGGGTCCATAAGGGGGACTGTACCCTTGGGTAGTGAAATCCTGAGGTATTGCTCAGGGACTGGATGTAGGACTCCTAAGGAGAGGGGATCTGAACCAGGATAAATCCTTGTGTAGTGTGATTGCCTTTGTGTGTTTGCTGTTTACCTTTACTAACACTAACAACTATCGAAGTGTGTTTTGTGTGACTGTTTTGTGAACAGATTTTAGGTTCTCAATAATTTTAAAAATTCCATTCACCCCCCCTCTGGGCTTGCTAGCTGGGCAACAACTTACACATCGATTACTGCTTAGTATCGCATCGATTGTCATTAAACATCGATTGCTGTCGGTTATCGATTACTGTTAAACATCAATTCTCTTTAAACATTGATTGTCCTTAAAACATCTATTGTATTTATTCATCGATTGCCTTAAAACGTCAATTTTCTTCAAACATCGATTGTTGTAAGATATCAATTGCTGTTAAACATCGATTCTCTTTAAATATCGATTATCTTCAAACATTGATTACCTTTACATATCGATTACTGTTAGATATCGGTTGTTGTTAAAATCCATTCTCTTTGAACATCGATTGTCTTTAAACATCGATTGTCATTTCATATCGATTACTTATTGCATATTGACTGCTGTCTCACATCGATTATCATTGATATTTTTATTATCTTTATCATAACAATTATCTTTGAAGAATTCAATTGATTAAGAAATATTATAGATATACCTTACTGTTGTGACCTTGGGTTACAATATTTTTCGAAATCTATATTATTTTAATGGTATGCAGTTCAAATCTCCCGCTTTCTGTTTCATATCTTTTACACGAAAGCATTTAAAGATATCTACCTATAATAGTCTGTTACCAGATACAATTCCCATGCTGAACATCCTTTACTGTTTACCATTCTCGTGATATGTCTTCTAACGCTTTAAATGTGACAGAATGGGCTTATCATTTCTGGTACAACATTTTACAGCACATAGCATGGGATGTTGACTAACACTGAAGATATCTATATGATCTCTCTCTCTCTCTCTCTCTTCTCTCTCTCTCTCTCTCTCCTCTCTCTCTCTCTCTCTCTCTCTCTCTCTCTCTCTCTCTCTCTCTCTCTCTCTCTCTCTCTCTCTTGTATCCTAGAATTCATTGCTTGCAGATTTTTGGTAGTCACACACTCCTACAACGTTGGACCTTCTACGACTGCATGGAACAAGTTTCAAGAAATGAGACATAACGTGCATCTCAATAGATACTTCTCAAGAGAGGAGATGCATAAGAACATGATGGCTCTGTGGAAAGAAAACATACAACACTAAGACACATACAAAGATACAACTTAGCTAGAACTAGTGTTCGAAAAAGAGAAGAGCAAGTTTTTCACTCCATCAGCTGTTCTGCTCTTTGCTCTCCTAGAAGCTTCATTCTTCATTCATTCTTTTGTGAGAGCTTGTAAAGATCTGAGAGTACTGATTCATATTGTATTACTTTCTACTCGTCTGATCTTGCCTTAGATCAAACCTTAATTGTTTATGTAAGCTTGGTCTAGGAGCATTCACCTCAATCTCTTGTTTAAGAGTTGTTCCTCTTCTTGAGTGAAGAGAAGACTTGTTGTGCAAGTGTATGGTTCTTTTCCTTTGGTAGAAAGGAAGACCTGTTGCAATAGGTGGTGTATTGTCTCCTCTTGGGTTGAAGAGAAGCCTAGCTGAACCAGAATAAAAATCTTGTTGCATATATCTATGTGATTGCCTCTATTTTATTTCCGTTGCTCACTAACTCTAATCTCTGCATTTAGTGTTTTTAAGGTTATTTTTGACAGCTAATTTTAAAGATGAATTTTAGAAATCCATTCACCCCCCCCCCTGAGTTTGCAACTTGGTCAACAAGTGGTATCAGAGTCTCATCTCTTCAAGCAAGTAGATCTCACAATCTAAAGAGCAAAGATAAATGGCAGCCTAAGGTTATACAGAGGGACAATCTATCAACATGCCTCCATTGTTTAATGGAGAAGACTACAACTACTGGAAGACTAGAATGCAATTCTTTCTTCAAGGCTTAGACTATCAACTGTGGAGCATCATAGAAGATGGAGATCAGATAATCTTAAATTCTAAAGAAAACTAGATTGAAAATGACAAGAAACTTATGTCACTAAATAGCAAAGCCAAGAGCCTACTGTGCTGTTCCTTGAGCAAAAAGGAGTTCAACAGAATTTTAGCCTATAAATCTGCAAAAAAAATTGTGGGATAAGATGAAGCTCACTTACAAAGGAACGGATAAAGTCAAAGAAACAAGAATAGACATATTGGTAGCCCAGTATGAGAAATTTCAAATTCAATCAGGAGAGTCTATTTCCCAGATGTATAGTAGATTCACTGACATCACAAACGGTTTGGCTGGACTTGGTAAGATGTACGAAATAGGCGATATGGTAAGAAAGATTCTAAGATCCTTACCAACTCTATGGACTCCCAAGGTCACAACCATAGAAGAGGAAATGATCTTATGGCTATGTCTCTAGAAAAGCTCATTAGGTCTCTAATGGCTCATGAGATAAACATGGAGAGACTAGGAGAATGTTCCACCAAGAAAAAGGGCATGATCAACATCATGCCGCTCAGCAGCTTCATTTCAATTAACTACTCCACCATTAACTTGTTGATAGTTGCAGGATCCACTTGTTGAGGATAAAAGTGGGCTGGCGGATTGTTTGGTGTATTTATAACAGCCACCGGTAGTACTGGGGGTGGCCCTTTATTTCCAAACTGCTGCTCAGGAGTTTAAGCAGTCAACGACTGTGGTTGCTGCTGCTGTATTGGTACTATTGATGTAGCACCCTGAGAATTTCAGTAATTAAAAATTGGAGATAAATAGAAAATATGACCACTTAATAATTTAAAACTAGTTAAATACATACGCACCATTATCCCAGATGTAGAACCACATCTAAAAAATTTGTAAAATGTATAGTTAGAATTTAAATATTATTCTCTAGTGACCCATAAAGAAATTTGGGCCAATAGAAATCTTTTGGATTGAGTTTAAGAATTATTGTGACTTATTATCTTAATTAAGGAATAAGTTGAAAAAACCATTATCACATATACATAAAGGGGTCATAAATTAAAATAAAAATTATGGATGGACTTCAAACATTGGGTATTGACAACCCAATGAAAGAATCAGGCTATAATATATATTTTGGACCACAAATAAATTCAAGTAGAAAAATAACCCTGAAATTTGAAAATCTTAACTAATCAAGATTAAAAGGTTAAATACACATCTAATACATATTTATTGGACTTCAAATTGAGCCCAATTCGTGGTTACAACCTAAAATAAGTTTCTATATCAATTCCATCACGAATTGGGGAGAGAAATCTCCAATTTGAGGAAGGATACACCCAAATTCGTCTCTAAAAGTTTCCTAATCTAATTAGGCAACTAAAGACCTCTCTCTCTATAAATAAAGCCTCTCTCTCCCATGGGACGACCCCTAGGGTTATTGGAGGCATGCTTGGAGGTTATGGTGGCTGGAGATCTCGAGGAGAAGGCTGGAGCAAGGAGAACCTCGTGCTCTTCCCAACTCGGATCTACAGCGACCTGCACACAAGAGTCAGATTGATCATCACCAAAGGTTAATAAAATCTCGATCAAATCAAGAAAATAATATACCCATAGAAAGCCCTTCAAGTCTACTTTCAGATGAAACTATTTTTCCCAATTTGTACACAGTGCGTAGGACGTATTAAGAAGATCTTTGCACTACTGCCAAAACTAGGGTTTTCGGGGAGCATGACTTTCTTTCACCTAAAAGGTAGGTCATCTCCATGACAAACTCTAATTAAACTCGTTCATGCTTGCATCCATATGTATAGATCATGTTCTTACTGTTTTCCCCAGTTTTTATCTTGAGAGTTTCACGAATTAAATCTTGCATGATCTTGACGCTATACTGTCACGATTTAACCTTGACTTGTCTTATGAGTTCCATACCTCTCTGTGGAGTCGTTTTTAGACTGTGTGTTCAACATAGAACTTGTTATCCTATGAGCTTACGTTCATTTGGCACTGGTTTCCCTAACTTTTGTTGACCGTACCAAGAGTATTAGCTGGAACATGAACACTGTGTCAGATTCATATAGTCAGTTCCAATACATTTTATTACCCAGTCAAACGACATTTGTTTTTCAATTATTTGCCATTGTACAAAATATTAGAAGTAATATAACTAACAAGGTGGTTTCACCTGATTTGGATCATGCTAGCATTTGTTTTGATTTTTCAAACCCATATGTGTCAAACCCAATCCAAGTCGAAGTTGGAAATATGTAGAAAAAGCAACCCAAACGTCATATTCAGATGGCGACAGGTCGACACGTCGCTACCAAAACGCGACAACATCATGGTCGCAACCCATAAAAAATCAGACAGTTTCGTGGTCTTCTTCAGAAGGTGACAAGATGATGGTCGCCTTCATGTTCTGAAGGCGATAGGCAATGTGTCGCCTTCTGCCTATGTCTACTTAACTGGCCATAACGTTTTATATAGACCTCGAATTGATGAGCCGTTTTCTTTGCTGGTTTCTTCATTCAAAGGGCTTCAATATGGTATATTCATGTGTGATATTTAAGTAAGAAATCAATAAGTTATGACCTGGGGAATTAAAGCGATGGGACTGCACTTGCCTTCTAAGGGGTATACATCTTGGTTTCTGTCGTTTTGTGTCGTTCTTTGCATGTGTGAGTTTGATCTATTCTAGGAAGGTTCTATAACATCTTATCATGTATATATCAACCAATATGAAAGTTAAAACATGTTCACATGATTTTTAATTGATCTTAAGTTCATGATCATGCTCTCCACCTATCGATTATTCACATCTTGCCTTGTTATCGAACTTGCTAAAACATATAGTTACTTGCTAAAATTGGTCATGCATGATTAGTGTTTCCTGATTTAGCACTCATGATACTTTCCAAGCATGGAGTTTCCATAAATGAAGTTTCTATTACTGGAGTTTCCATAATCGGATTCACACATGCACTGGAGCGATTCTCACGCGCGGCATGCGCATGCACTCTAGTATGATAGGAAAGCCCCTTCTTGACTTGTGATGAACTCTTCGTCGGATATTCCTTCTGCCGGACTAGCGACCCCTTGACCAAGGCCTCCGTAAGTCTCCTCTGACCATGGATTCCCACATGGCCGACGAGCAGGTTGTACCAATTAAGTACCCGAAAGTTAGTGTGCACGTATCTCTTCTCTCTCGGCATTCTTGACGAGATCTTTCTCTCCTCATCTTGACTTCTCGGAGTGATCGAGTAAAACACATGAAACCAAGTTATTAAAGATAGAATCTATGTAAATGTGTCGTTATGCTTCCAGATTGAACTCTTGACTCGATATTCCAACGTACCCTTGAACTCTAAATCATTATTGACATGACACTCTCGATAATCATTACTATTGACATGATAGTCCTGAACTTTCTCGACCAGTCTATCCTTACTGACACACATTGTAAGGGCCTCGAATTTCCGTCTCATTAATTGTATTTGTATGTGTATATTTGTGCTTGTGTATGTATATACATATTTACGTACGTATTAATTAGTACAATTACGTGTGCATGTGTTTATACCAGATGTAAATAATGCATGAATTGAATGGTGATAGTATGGATACATTACCATATACATATTGCATGTATATATGCATGGCATGCATAGTTTTCTGCATGATTTAGAGTTCTGGCCGAAGGCCAGATTGGCATCAACCCCTAGCCGTTGAGGTGGTGTCAGCGTCCACCCATAGACGCCAACACTAATCCTGGCGTCTAACGATGTGGACGCCTATTTCTCTGACCTTCATGCGTTGCAGAGCCAGAAATTCCGGAAACAAGGAAGCTCACCCATTGGGGAGCTGTCCCCAACGGCTCTGAGAGCCATCTTGTCACCCTGTGAGTGGGAGAGAGGCCTCCCCATATGTCTGAACCCGGATCAGCCTTCCCCAACCCTCTCTTCACCCTTTGCAAGAGAGAAACAAGAGGAGAAAACCCTAGCTTCTGAGCTGTGAGAAAATCCCCACTTTGCACCCAAAAATCTGACCCTCTAAAGCTGGATCCGGCCATCTTCCACGACAAGAAGCTAGCTGGAGTGAAGGAGAAGACTTCCCCGGCCGTACCTTGGAGCCATCTTCATCCAAGAGCCCGGAGGAAGGAGATCTTGGAGGACATTCTGCACTTCTTGGGACAGCCCAAGGAGAGCTTCTCCGAGCATTTAGATCCATTGGAGCAATTTCTAAAAGGCAAGTGACCCTACCATAAGGTTCCCGTATAAGTTTAGGACGGTTTTAACATTTTTGTGTATTTTTCTTCGTGTCCTTGACCCTCACATTCACCCTATCTTGAGAGCTCGGGTCTGTGTTTTGCACAGACCTGCATTAACGGCAAGGTCCCTGGACGCTGAAATCATGATTGGCGTCCATCGACCACGCCGCTGACACTGAATTAGCGGCCAGAGACCGCCGCCAAGTTCATCTGGACAGAACAGTGACCTATTCTGCCCTTCTATACACTATCTTCGATATGTTTCACGATGAGGATATACTGTAAACCATTTATATTCTATGTATATTGTTAATGTGATGAATGTGGTGTGTGGATGGATGAGTGTGCATGGTGGTGAATGATAGAATTTATTTTGTTCCATGAAATTACAAAGCATGATTAGTTGTTAATCTTGTTAATCTACTGTTGCATGATTTAGGACTAGCCTATATGCCCAAGTTTGTGACGATCATACATGAATGGATCAGCCCTATTCTGAAATTGAGATTTTGCCATGCTTGTGTAAATTATTGAAAGTGTTATTTAGAAAATAGGAATTGTGCATAAGTTATGATAAATCCTCGGTAAACCGGGCATTGCCCCGTAAATTGAGGAATAAATTCTGTAGCTCTATACATGTAGGGTTCAGACAGTAGCTTGCTAAAATTTTGGCTTGTGTGTATAACTCCATATCGACTTGATTTACGAATGGCATGAAAAATGGATGTTTGATTTTCTGTAAATTCCATTTAGCTCAGAAAAAAAAATCTGAAAAATTGAATGTATGATCTTGAACCCGAAAATAGCATGTGGTTAATTTTCAGGTCATTTGGACCAGTATATAAGGAGTTATGCATTTTTCCATGTGAAATGTAAAATCTATGCATGTCATCGTAAGGTGATTAGATATCGTTTAAACCCAACCTGATTGGTGAATTTGTTGTGTGTTAAACTCCTGTAATCTATAGTGTCATGTCAGGAAAAATAGAGATATGCATGTGAGTGAGGAAGTGAATGAGATGAAAAGTGATATGTGTAAAACCATATGTAAAATCGGTAAAATGTGTAACTGTGCCAATGTGACACTGTTTCCGTAGAGGGCAGTGGAACTGTATCAGGGAAAAGTCCCCCTGAGAAAGTTCAATGTGTAAGTGACCCTAAGGGCATTAGGGGGAAATCCTGGAGGTGGACAAGTACCACTGGTTAGGGTGGAGACTTGTTCTCCCGGTCTGCGCAGTCCAAGAGTCGCCATTGAAATGCCTAGATGGCGTCTATGTGTAATGTGATGTGTATATGTCCTTCTTTGGTGGTTTGGACTATGTGTCACGGCACCTAAAATGTGTAATGTGTAATGTGTATGTGTTCATGTGTTAATGTGTAAGTGAACAATGTGAAATGTGTATGTGCAAAGTGCAACCATGTGAAATGGGAACCTTGTGTAAGGAAAATGTGAAACTAAAAATGTGAGAATATGACATTGAAATCCATGTGAGACAAAATCTGAAACCATGTGAAATCAGTAATTTCATGTTGTTATCATCATGTTTATATGTGCAAAAATGTCTAGAATCCATGTTAGGGATAATTGATGAGCACGTGCACAAAATAGCATGATTGGTTGTTCACATGGTATGTTTTAAACAACATTGTAGCTCTCATGTGTAGGTTTACAGCCATTAAACCATGTGAAACCAATAACTTAAAGCATGTGAAAATGTCTATGTATGTGCTTAAGAACATGTAAAGTCCATGCTAGCTGTGTTTTCCCTTCATATACACATGTTCATGTTGGTAGCTCTCATGTCTTGGTTCTTTAAAGGCAAAATGTCACGAGTAAATTGAATAGAGAGCATGTGATAGGTAAGTTTATTCTTAGAAATCTGAAAGCATGATCCATGTATTAAATTGTAGAACCTTCATGATAGATTGCAACTTTCAAATGACTAACATGCCATATGTTGAAATTTGTGAATATGCATGTAGAAACCGCTATGACTTATACGTGTATGTTATGAGTAGCGTTGCTTGCTGAGTCTTTAAGACTCACTCCTTGCTTCGGCGTACAGGTATAGACGGTGACGAGACTCTCGTGGAGGAGACGGTAGAGACGGACTCCGAGCGCGGAGTTTAGATTGTTGGAGCAGTGTACCCCTTTGTGCTTTCATAGTATGTAAAAGTGACATTGTATTAGAAATCATGAGAACATTGTATAAGTGGGACATTGTGTACTTAATTTTCAGCAATTAAATTATGTGAACTTTAAGTTCTTTAATGTTAATTGCAAATTTCATGTATGTTAAATGCGGATGATGAATGAATGAAGACAGTTGTCTTTTACTTCTGCTACTCTGTCGTATATTCGCGTGTATCTCAGCTGTTTGTATCGTTTGGGTAAATGTCCCACTGTGAGGACTCTCGCTATACCGACGTGGGTTGGTATAACCGTACCGTATAATGAGGGCCGTCACGGAGATTGTATCAGAGCGACCGGTTGAGATTGCACATGAATATACCTAAGTCATCATCCCCATTGCATGCTAAGTATGTCCACATGTGTAGAAAACACTAATAAGAAGTGAAAGATAGATAAGAAAATGGTTAGAAAACTTAGTAACCTAGCTCTAATGGTGCTGGAATTTTATTACAGCCATGGCTTCGAGAGGTAGGCGTGGTGGAGCGTCGGCCCGTGAGGATGAGCCGTGACGTGACGAGCGGGCGGAGCAGCAGGCCCCGGCACCGCCAGGTCCTGTACTTCCCCCACCGCCGCCTGTGGATTACGGAGTATTCATGCAAGGTCTGGTACAAGCCATGCAAACGCAGGCTCATACCCAGGCAGCACTCCAGGCACAGTTGGAGGCCCATGTAGAATAATGAAACAACTAGTAGTTGCTATTTAAATTGCATGATATTGTGTTTATTGTGTATTGCCTATTGTTTAATGTAGCAGGCTCAGGCACCAGCTCAGGACCATGGTGGACCTCCCATCATGGAGCGATTCAAGAGGATGACCCCACCCTCTTTAAGGGAGAGTGATCCATTAATGGCAGAAAGTTGGTTAAGGGAGACAGAGAAAATCTTCCGAGCCATCAGGTGCCCTGATGAGGATAAGTGACATTAGCCACCTACATGCTACATGTAGACTTTTAATTTTGTATGTTTGTATGTTCTGCTTAATTTAGAATTTGTTAGTTGGTGCTTATGAAGGTGTATTGCAAGAGAGCGGATGTATGGTGGTCCTCCCTACTACGTACATGCTTTGAGGACGGAGCAGTAGACGTGGCGTGGGACGCGTTCGTGAGGCTCTTTTGAGCCAAGTTCGTCCCAGAGCATATCCAGGACAAGATGGAGCAGGAATTTCTCTCCCTGACGCAAGGCTCCATGAGCGTGCTGGAATACGAGGCAAGGTTTTCTGAACTTTCTAAGTATGCACCGCATATCGTAGAGGATGAGCGCAGGAAGACGAAGAAATTCGTGATGGGACTCAAGCCATCACTGCGGACGAACTCGTGGCGTTTGACCACCGCACGTTGGACGAGGCCCTCAGTGCTGCCTGCAGGCAGGAGGGAGAAATGGAGCAATATCTGGAGGAAAAGAAGGCTTCGCAGAAGAGGCCGGCAGCGACGTTCCAGCGGCAGGATAAGAAGAAACTGTGTACCAGACACCGCAGCGATCCGTGACAGTTAGCAACTCTCAGGTACCTTCTGTATGTTCCCCTGATGTGAAGAAAGAGTGTCCCCATTGCGGGAAGACACATGGTGGTTCCGAGTGTTGGTTGGTAGCGGGTAGATGCTTGAAGTGCGGGAGCAGCGACCACAAGATCAAAGACTGCCCAAGACTTCAACAAGGAGCTCAGCGTGGAGCGCCAGCCCTAGCAGTAGCGGCAGCCGCGCCAGCTACGGGAAGACCAGGAAGGCCTCGAGCCCCAGCTCGAGTGTTTGCTTTAGCTCGCGAGGACGCCGAGCAGGCGAACCATGTCACCGAAGGTACAGTTTTTCTTTTAGGTGTGCACGCTCGGGTTTTGTTTGATACGGGTGCTACTCACTCGTTCATTTCCGAGCGGTTCGCTAGGCAGTTAGCCCTAGAGTCAGGCGTAGAGTCTGAGGATTTAGAGGTCCCTTTGTCCGTGCACACCCCTACGGGTACGGTATCGACTAGGAAGTGCATTCCGTCGTTACCTGTGTGCATTGAGGATAGAATCCTAGATGGATGTTTCTTCTTGCTAAAATGAAGGACTATGATGCTATTCTTGGTCTGGATTGGCTAGAGGAGCACTATGCGTTAGTGGATTGTCGTCGGAAGAGGATTGTTTTCCGCATTCCTGGTGAGGACGAGTTCTCTCATCCCTTGCCAAGGAACTTGGCTGGAAAGTTAGTCATCTCTGCCATGAAGGCGATGCGCATGGTAAACAAGGGTTGTGACGCTTTTCTTGCCAGCGTGGTGTTAGTGCCAGAGGCTGATGAGTCACTTACTCTTGGGAGATTGAGGTAGTGCAGGATTTTCCAGATGTCTTTCCTGATGACTTGTCTGGATTGCCACCGGATAGAGAGATAGAGTTTACTATAGAGTTGCTTCCGGGCACCTCTCCTATATCGAAGGCTCCATATCGGATGGCACCTGCGGAGTTAGCCGAGTTGAGGAGGCAGTTACAGGAGTTGCTTGATAAGGGATTTATTCGCCCTAGTGTTTCCCCTTGGGGCGCACCTGTATTATCGTCAAGAAGAAAGACGGTCACTTAGGTTGTGTATTGACTATAGGAAGTTGAACCAAGTGACTGTGAAGAACAGGTATCCCTTACCTCGCATTGATGATTGTTTGACCAGTTGCAAGAGGCATCAGTCTTTTCTAAGATTGACTTGCGATCTGGTTATCATCAGTTGAGGATTCGGAGTGAGGATGTGTCCAAGACGGCATTTAGAACCCGTTATGGGCATTATGAGTTCTTGGTCCTTCCTTTCGGATTGACCAACGCCCTGCAGCGTTCATGGATCTCATGAACCGGGTGTTTAGGCCGTATTTAGATAGCTTTGTCGTAGTGTTTATTGACGATGTGCTGGTCTACTCTCCGGATGAGGCCACGCACCGTCAGCATCTGAGGTTAGTGTTAGAGGTTCTTCGTGAACACAAGCTGTATGCAAAATTCAGCAAGTGCGATTTTTGGTTGCGCGAGGTTCATTTCCTCGGGCATGTTATCTCCGGCGCTGGTGTTGCAGTTGATCCAGCGAAGGTCCAGGCAGTTATGGATTGGGAGATTCCCAAGACCCCTTCGGAGATTCGTAGTTTTATTGGGTTAGCTGGTTACTATCGGCGATTCATTGAGGGTTTCTCATCCATCGCCGCCCCCTTGACAAAGCTAACCAGGAAGGGTGAGAGGTTCGTATGGTCTGAGGCATGTGAGCATAGCTTCCAGCTATTGAAGGCTAAGCTTACTTCTGCTCCGGTATTGGTATTGCCTAGTGGTCTAGAGGGCTTTGCCATTTATACAGATGCGTCTCAGATTGGTTTAGGCTGTGTGCTCATGCAGCAAGATAGGGTAGTGGCTTATGCTTCTCGTCAGTTAAAGGAGCATGAGAAGAACTATCCGACTCATGATTTGGAGCTCGCAGCAATGGTTCATGCACTAAAGATCTGGAGGCACTATCTTTATGGTGTCAGATTTGAGGTGTTTACCGACCACAAGAGCTTGAAGTATCTTTTCTCTCAAAAGGAATTAAACCTGAGGCAGAGAAGATGGATTGAGTTCTTGAAGGACTATGACTTCGACCTTCAGTATCACCCTGGAAAGGCGAATGTCGTAGCGGATGCTCTTAGTAGGAAGAGGTCTTCACTCCAGCAGGATTGGAAGATGTTGGAGGATGCGGCGTACTCTATGACCGAGTTAGAGCCATCGTTGTGTCAGGATTTTGTAGCTCAGTTATCCCTTAGATCCTCTGTTTTGGATGAGGTGATCGAGCAATAAGAAGCCGACCCTAGATTGTTAGAATTAGTGGGTAAGGCGGGCATTGCTCGTGATGAGGACGGTGTGATTAGATTTCAGCACCGTGTCTGTGTCCCCGATTTAGTAGTTGTCCGTGAGCATGTGTTAGCGGAGGCTCATAGATCGCGATTCTCTATTCATCCGGGTAACACTAAGATGTATCAAGACCTGAAGAGATCATTTTGGTGGTCCGGCATGAAGAAAGATGTTGCGGATTATGTGTCTAGATGTCTAGTATGTCAGCAAGTGAAGGCCGAGCGACAACGACCATCCGGCCTTATGCAGAGGATGGATATCCCAGTGTGGAAGTGGGAAGCTGTCACTATGGACTTCGT
The DNA here is from genome assembly GCA_014218235.1 of Colocasia esculenta. Lineage (NCBI taxonomy): Eukaryota > Viridiplantae > Streptophyta > Magnoliopsida > Alismatales > Araceae > Colocasia > Colocasia esculenta. The sequence goes on along the minus strand of CM024754.1, from coordinate 69,752,211 downwards.
TTCGGGTTTGCCTCGGTCTAGAAGGGGCAATGACTCGATTTGGGTAGTTGTAGATAGATTCTCAAAGACTGCTCATTTCTTGCCTATGAAGAAGAAGCAGTCAGTAGAGAGTTTAGCTAGATTGTATGTTAGTGGTATCATTAGATTGCATGGTGTGCCGAAGTCGATCATTTCGGATCGAGATCCGAGATTTACTTCGAGGCTGTGGAAGGGTCTTCAGGATGCTTTAGGATCGGAGCTGAAGCTCATTCGGCGTTTCATCCCCAGACCGATGGACAGTCCGAGCGGACTATCCAGACGCTCGAGGATATGTTGAGAGCGTGTGTTCTGGATTGAAGGATGATTGGGAGCGTCATTTACCTCTTGTGGAGTTCGCATACAACAACAGCTTTCATGCTAGTATTGGTATGGCTCCATTCGAGGCGTTGTATGGTAGGCCCTGTAGATCTTCGTTATGTTGGGAGGAGACTAGCGATAGGCAGTTGATCGGACCGGAGTTAGCTCAGGAAACTTCGGATAAGATCCAGCTTTTTAGGAGGAGGCTTGTTGCGGCACAGGATAGGCAGAAGAGTTATGCCGACAACAGGAGAAAGGATTTGGAGTTCGAGGTTGGCGATCATGTCTTCTTGAAGATATCGCCTACTCGAGGTGTTGTCAAATTTGGCAGGCATAGCAAGCTAAGCCCTAGATTCATTGGCCCATATGAGATTCTCAGACGTTTGGGCAGCGTGGCGTATGAGCTAGCATTACCCCCAGCTTTGGCTAGCGTTCACCCTGTATTCCACGTATCCATGCTCAGGAAGTATGTCCGAGATCTGTCTCATGTGATTAGTCATGAGCCAGTGGAGATCCAGCCAGATCTTTCGTATGTCGAGCAACCAGTAGCTATTCTTGACCGGAAGGTTCAGCATCTCCGGAACAAGAGTATTGCGTTGGTGAAAGTTCTCTGGCGGAACTTCTCACGAGAGGAGGCTACTTGGGAGCTTGAGGATGCGATGAAGAAGAAGTATCCCCTTTTGTTTGAGTAGTGTCGTTCTAACTTCGAGGACGAAGTTTCTTTAAGGGGGAGAGGGTGTAAGGCCCTCGAATTTCCGTCGCTTAATGTATTTGTATGTGTATATTTGTGCTTGTGTATGTATATACATATTTACGTACGTATTAATTAGTACAATTACGTGTGCATGTGTTTATACTAGATGTAAATAATGCATGTATTGAATGGTGATATTATAGATACATTACCATATACATATTGCATGTATATATGCATGGCATGCATAGTTTTCTTGCATGATTTAGAGTTCTGGCCGAAGGCCAGATTGGCGTCAACCCCTAGCCGTTGAGGTGGTGTCAGCGTCCACCCATGGACGCCAATACTAATCCTGGCGTCTAACGATGTGGACGCCTATTTCTCTGACCTGCATGCGTTGCAGAGCCAGAAATTCGGAAACAAGGAAGCTCACCATTGGGGAGCTGTCCCCAACGGCTCTGAGAGCCATCTTGTCACCCTGTGAGTGGGAGAGAGGCCTCCCCATATGTCTGAACCCGGATCAGCCTTCCCCAACCCTCTCTTCACCCTTTGCAGAGAGAAACAAGAGGAGAAAACCCTAGCTTCTGAGCTGTGAGAAAATCCCCACTTTGCACCCAAAAATCTGACCCTCTGAAGCTGGATCCGCCATCTTCCACGACAAGAAGCTAGCTGGAGTGAAGGAGAAGACTTCCCGGCCGTACCTTGGAGCCATCTTCATCCAAGAGCCCGAGGAAGGAGATCTTGGAGGACATTCTGCACTTCTTGGACAGCCCAAGGAGAGCTTCTCCGAGCATTTAGATCCATTGGAGCAATTTCTAAAAGGCAAGTGACCCTACCATAAGGTTCTCGTATGAGTCTAGGACGGTTTTAACATTTTGTGTATTTTTCTTCGTGTCCTTGACCCTCACATTCACCCTATCTGAGAGCTCGGGTCTATGTTTTGCACAGACCTGCATTAACGGCAAGGTCCCTGGACGCTGAGATCATGATTGGCGTCCATCGACCATGCCGCTGACACTGAATTAGCGCCAGAGACCGCCGCCAAGTTCATCTGGACAGAACAGTGACCTGTTCTGCCTTCTATACACTATCTTCGATATGTTTCACGATGAGGATATACTGTAAACCATTTATATTCTATGTATATTGTTAATGTGATGAATGTGTGTGTGGATGGATGAGTGTGCATGGTGGTGAATGATAGAATTATTTTGTTCCATGAAATTACAAAGCATGATTAGTTGTAATCTTGTCAATCTACTGTTGCATGATTTAGGACTAGCCTGTATGCCCAAGTTTGTGAGGATCATACATGAATGGATCAGCCCTATTCTGAAATTGAGATTTTGCCATGCTTGTGTAATTATTGAAAGTGTTATTTGGAAAATAGGAATTGTGCATAAGTTATGATAATCCTCGGTAAACCGGCATTGCCCCGTAAATTGAGGAATAAATTCTGTAGCTCTATACATGTAGGGTTCAGACAGCAGCTTGCTAAAATTTTGGCTTGTGTGTATAATTCCATATCGACTTGATTTACGAATGGCATGAAAATGGATGTTTGATTTTCTGTAAATTCCATTTATCTCAGAAAAAAAAATCTGAAAAATTGAATGTATGATCTTGAACCCGAAAATAGCATGTGGTTAAATTTCAGGTCATTTGGACCAGTATATAAGGAGTTATGCATTTTTCCATGTGAAATGTAAAATCTATGCATGTCATCGTAAGGTGATTAGATATCGTTTAAACCCAACCTGATTGGTGAATTTGCTGTGTGTTAAACTCCTGAAATCTGTAGTGTCATGTCAGGAAAAATAGAGATATGCATGTGAGTGAGGAAGTGAATGAGATGAAAGTGATATGTGTAAACCATGTGTAAAATCGGTAAAATGTGTAAAATGGTAACTGTGCCAATGTGACACTGCTTCCGTAGAGGGCAGTGGAACTGTATCAGGGAAAAGTCCCCCTGAGAAAGTTCAATGTGTAAGTGACCCTAAGGCATTAGGGGGAATCCTGGAGGTGGACAAGTACCACTGGTTAGGGTGGAGACTTGTTCTCCCGGTCTGCGCAGTCCAAGAGTCGCCATTGAAATGCCTAGATGGCATCTATGTGTAATGTGATGTGTATATGTCCTTCTTTGGTGGTTTGGACTATGTGTCACGGCACCTAAATGTGTAATGTGTAATGTGTATGTGTTCATGTGTTAATGTGCAATGAACAATGTGAAATGTGTATGTGCAAAGTGCAACCATGTGAAATGGGAACCTTGTGTAAGAAAATGTGAAACTAAAAATGTGAGAATATGACATTGAAATCCATGTGAGACAAAATCTGAAACCATGTGAAATCAGTAATTTCATGTTGTTATCATCATGTTTATATGTGCAAAAATGTCTAGAATCCATGTTAGGGATAATTGATGAGCACGTGCATAAATAGCATGATTGGTTGTTCACATGGTATGTTTTAAATAACATTGTAGCTCTCATGTGTAGGTTTACAGCCATTAAACCATGTGAAACCAGTAACTTAAAGCATGTGAAAATGTCTATGTATGTGCTTAAGAACATGTAAAGTCCATGCTAGTTGTGTTTTCCCTTCATATATGCACAATGTTCATGTTGGTAGCTCTCATGTCTTGGTTCTTTAAAGGCAAAATGTCACGAGTAAATGGAATAGAGAGCATGTGATAGGTAAGTTTTATTCTTAGAAATCTGACAGCATGATCCATGTATTAAATTGTAGAACCTTCATGATAGGTTGCAACTTTCAAATGACTAACATGCCATATGTTGAAATTTGTGAATGTGCATGTAGAAACCGCTATGACTTATACGTGTATGTTATGAGTAGTGTTGCTTGCTGAGTCTTTAAGACTCACTCCTTGCTTCGGCGTATAGGTATAGACGGTGACGAGACTCTCATGGAGGAGACGGTAGAGACGGACTCCGAGCGCGGAGTTTAGATTGTTGGAGCAATGTACCCCTTTTGTGCTTTCATAGTATGTAAAAGTGACATTGTATTAGAAATCATGAGAACATTGTATAAGTGTGGACATTGTGTACTTAATTTTCAGCAATTTAAATTATGTGAACTTTAAGTTCTTAATGTTAATTGCAATTTCATGTATGTTAAATGTGGATGATGAATGAATGAAGACAGTTGTCTTTTACTTCTGCTACTCTTCGTATATTCGCGTGTATCTCAGTTGTTTGTATCGTTTGGGTAAATGTCCCACTGTGAGGACTCTCGCTATACCGACGTGGGTTGGTATAACCGTACTGGTATAATGAGGGCCGTCACACACATTGCCTTCTTTTGATACGTTCTTGAAGTACAGTAATGATATTGGAGTCATGGACTCAAAACTCGTTCTTGTCACCCATGAGTCGACGGGCTCATTGGGACACATGCCAGTGTTGCGCAATACGAACCTGACTGAGGGCCTATATCTGGTCCTGGAGATTTTGGCAAAGTCTTGTTACCTATGGGTGTGATTGTTAGATTCACCCCCGACAAAGTCTTGTTTACCTCAAGGTGTTGATTGCCCAGTTTTCCCAAAGATGTTCATTACCCTAGGAGTTGATTGCTAGGTTGATCGCCTAACAAAGTCGTGTGCCTGGAGTGGTGAGAAATCATGATTGGTGCTTGGCATGGCACGCACTTGTTACACGTGATAAACTTACTTGCTTGTTACCTGCAATTGTGTGCTGGTCCTTAACCCGAGTGGCTGAAGGACGTACTTGCATGAGGCACCAGTAGATCCTGCGTGATATTCTTGTGGAGTGCTCCGAGTGGATTACTCAAAATGCTTGCTAGTGAAATGGCCATCTTGTTAATGCTATCTTGTTCTTGTTCATGAAGTTACCATCTTGCTAGATCATTGTTCACAATATCTTGAACTCTTGAATACAACCTTATTGCTAGATTAATCATTACAATCTCTTGATCATACTATCTTGCATGATACACTGTACACGTGTTACTACCGATGTTTTAATTGCATTGTACATATCATGTTTATACCTTCTAGCTTTTAAAATGTAAATACTTATATCATTGCTGGAAGATGTAAATCCTACTGAGCGAGTGCGCTCATACCTGCTCTCTTTAGCATTTCAAGTAGTGAAGGTAAAGCTAAATGATGGGACTTGTGTGGTGAGGGTGGATTACACTTAGAGAGTCCATTCTTATTTTTATTTAGATTGGTCATGAATGTAATTTCCCTTTTCTTTGAGAGATAGATAGATTGGTGAGCAAGGAGTGTTTCATTTGACATTGGAGGTTGTAATATTCGTTTTGATAAATAAAGGAAGAAAATTTGATTATTGCATTATGGGCCCTATTTGTAAAAGCTATTGGTCTATAGCTTCTGAATCCTTGCTTGTTCGTCGCGTCTCCTAATTTATTTTGCTGCTAAAATAAAATTAGGGGCGTGATAGAGTGGTATCAGAGCCTAGGCTTTCTAAAGTCCTAGGATACATTAGAGACTAAGTTATGAATCTACGTTAAAGGATCATGTTGCAAGGATCTAGGTTCCTACGCTATTTATGTCTAGCACTAAGTTAGGTCTCTTGTTAGTACCTAGTGAGATGGGTAGAGCCCATGGTTAGAATAGTTCAAAAGTTAATAAATTCATATTCACAAAGAATAACTTAGACTATAACTAACTATTAATCTCCTCTCTGGATCCTAAACATTCTTGGAGATGGCAGCCAGGCGTGGCCAATGGCGCGATATGCATAACACAGTATAGGAGTTGGCGCAAGTCTTGCAACAAGTCGTACAGGGTGGAGCTCGTGTCAGGGCAGGAGAGTTACATAGGAATTTTCGAGGAATGGATCCTCCTAAGTTTGATGGATCTTCTAACCCCGAGGAGGCTGAAAACTAGATGCAAGAGATGGAACGGATGTTCAATGTAATGCAGTGCACAGACCAAGAGAGGGTCTTATTGGCCACTTCTCAACTAGAACGCGATGCAAGGCCTGGTGGGAGGCCACCAGGCTACATTGCCTGATACTCCTACTACTTGGGCTGAATTCATAGAACACTTCAACAATAAATATTTCTCTGAAAGGGTTCGTGAGAAGAAAGCTGTGGAATTCGCTACTCTTAAATAGGAAGAATCATCAATGGCGGAGTATGAAGCCCAATTTTCTAGGTTGTCCCGCTATGCACAACACCTAGTCAAGGCAGAGAAGATGAAGACAAAAAGATTCCTAAATAGATTAAATCCAGCATTTATTCCCCTATTGGCATCAATGAACATTCAAGTTTACAACAAGATGGTGAAACGAGCTCAATTAGTAGAAGATGCCAAAGAGATGACCAAAGGAGATAATGGGAAGTCCACCCCAATGAAAGGGCAGAACATTGAGTCCAAGGGTTATCAACCCAAAAGCCCTAAGAAGAGATTAAATAAAGACAAGCCACATGACGCAATCCTACCATTCAAGGAGAGTTGTTGGCACTGTAGTCGAACAGGACATAAGGCTGAGGAGTGTTGGAGAAAGATGGGGGTTTGTCTGTGATGCGAAAGTATGGGCCACCAGATCAGTGGTTGCTCTCAATTGAAGAAGAATGCATCTCAACATCAAGGCCAGCTTCAAGCAACAACAGGAAAGGAATGCTCTAGGAAGAATAGAAGGGGCAGAGCGACATGAGGTAGATCTACTCACATTGACATCACAAGCATCATGTAGTCTTGGTGCTTCTTCTGATTCTCCTCATTAGTATCGTCTTCTCCTATTGATCAAGTCATAATTGAGAAGAATTAATATATTCATACCAATACAATAACATCGAAGTAATATACTTGAAAATTTTCCTCTACATGCATAATCTTAAGTGGGGGAGATTTGACGCAGTTTAGAAAGAAGAAATTGTCCTACAAATTTGGGGACCAAATTCTTTTAAGTGAGGGAGGATGTAGCACCCCGAGAATTTCAGTAATTGAAAATTGGAGATAAATAGAAAATATGACCACTTAATAATTTAAAACTAGTTAAATACATACGCACCATTATCCCACATGTAAAAACACATCTAAAAAAATTGTAAAATCATAGTTAGAATTTAAATATTATTCTCTAGTGACCCATAAAGAAATTTGGGCCAATAAAAATCTTTTGGATTGAGTTTAAGAATTATTGTGACTTATTATCTTAATTAAGGAATAAGTCGAAAAAACTATTATCACATATACATAAAGGGGTCATAAATTAAAATAAAAATTATGGATGGACTTCAAACATTGGGTATTGACAACCCAATGAAAGAATCAATCTATAATATATATTTTGGACCACAAATAAATTCAAGTAGAAAAATAACCCCGAAATTTGAAAATCTTACTAATCAAGATTAAAAGGTTAATACACATCTATACATACTTATTGGACTTCAATTGAGCCCAATTTGTGTTACAACCTAAAATAAGTTTCTATATCAATTCCATTACGAATTGGGGATAAAAATCTCCAATTTGAGGAATGATACACCCAAATTCGTCCCTAAAAGTTTCCTAATCTAATTAGGCAACTAAAGACCTCTCTCTCTATAAATAAAGCCTCTCTCTCCCATGGGATGACCCCTAGGGTTACTGGAGGCATGCTTGGAGGTTATGGTGGCTGGAGATCTCGAGGAGAAGGCTGGAGCAAGGAGAACCTCGTGCTCTTCCCAACTCGGATCTACAACGACCTGCACACAAGAGTCAGATTGATCATCACCAAAGGTTAGTAAGATCTCGATCAAATCAGGCAAATAATATACCCATAGATAGCCCATCAAGTCTACTTTCAGATGAAACTATTTTGCACAATTTGTACACAGTACGTAGGACATATTAAGAAGATCTTTGCACTACTTCCAAAACTAGGGTTTTCTGGGAGCACGACTTTCTTTCACCTAAAAGGTAGGTCATCTGCATGACAAACTCTAATTAAACTCGTTCATGCTTGCATCCATATGTATAGATCATATTCTTACTGTTTTTCTCAATTTTATCTTGAGAGTTTCACGAATTAAATCTTGCATGATCTTGACGCTGTACTGTCACGATTTAACCTTGACTTGTCTTATGAGTTCCATACCTCTCTGTGGAGTCATTTTTGGACCGAGTGTTCAACATAGAACTTGTTACCCTATGCGCTTACGTTCATTTGGCACTAGTTTCCTTAATTTTTGTTGACCATACCAAGAGTATTATTCAGAACATGAACACTGTGTCAGATTCACGTAGTCAGTTCCAATACGTTTTATTACCCAGTCAAACAACCTTTGTTTCTCGATTATTTGCCACTGTACAAAATATTGGAAGTAATATAACTAACAAAGGTGGTTTCACCTGATTTGGATCACCCTAGCATTTGTTTTGATTTTTCAAACCCACAGGTGTCAAACCCAATCCAAGTCGGAGTTGGAAATAGGTAGAAAAAGCAACCCAAACGTCATATTCAGGTGGCGACAAGTCGACACGTCGCTACCAGAATGCGACAACATCATGGTCGCGACCCATACCAAAAATCAGACAGTTTCGTGGTCTTCTTCAGAAGGCGACAAGATGATGGTCGCCTTCATGTTCTGAAGGCGACAGACAATGTGTCGCCTTCTTTCTATGTCTACTTAACTGGACATAACGTTTTATATAGACCTCGGATTGACGAGCCGTTTCCTTTTCTGGTTTCTTCATTCAAAGGGCTTCAAGATGGTATTCATGTGTGACATTTAAATAAGAAATCTATAAGTTATGACTTGAGGAATTAAAGGGATGGGACTGCACTTGCCTTCTAAGGGGCATACATCTTGGTTTCCGTCGTTTTATGTCGTTCTTTGCATGTGTGAGTTTGATCTATTCTAGGAAGGTTCTATAACATATTATCATGCATATATCAACCAATATGAAAGTTAAAACATGTTCACATGATTTTAATTGATCTTAGGTTCATGATCATGCTCTCTACCTATCGATTATTCCATCTTGCCTTGTTATCGAACTTGCTAAAACATATAGTTTCTTGCTAAAATTGGTCATGCATGATTAGTGTTTCCTGATTTGGCACTCTTGATACTTTCCAAGCATGGAGTTTCCATAAATGAAGTTTCTATTACTGGAGTTTCCATAATCGGATTCACACACGCAGTGGAGAGATTCTCACGCGCGGCATGCGCATACACTCTAGCACGATAGGAAAGCCCCTTCTTGGCTTGTGGTGAACTCTCCGTCGGATATTTCTTCTGCCAGACTAGCGACCCCTTGACCAAGGCCTCTATAAGTCTCCTCTGACCATGGATTCCCACATGGCTGATGAGCAGGTTGTACCAATGAAGTATCCGGAAGTTAGTGTGCACGTATCTCTTCTCTCTCGGCATTCTTGACGAGATCTTTCTCTCCTCATCTTGACTTTCTCGGAGTGATCGAGTAAAATACATGAAACCAAGTTATTAGAGATAGAATCTACGTAAATGTGTCGTTATGCTTCCAGATTGAACTCTTGACTCGATATTCCCAACGTACCCTTGAACTCTAAATCATTATTGACATGACACTCTCGATAATCATTACTATTGACATGATAGTCCTGAACTTTCTCGACCAATCTATCCTTATTGACACACATTGCCTTCTTGTGATACGTTCTTGAAGTACAGTAATGATATTGGAGTCATGAACTCAAAACTCGTTCTTGTCACCCATGAGTCGACGGGATCATTGGGACACATGCCAGTGTTGCGCAATACGAACCTGACTGAGGGCCCATATCTGGTCCTGGAGATTCTGGCAAAGTTCTGTTACCTATGGGTGTGATTGTCAGATTCGCTCCCGACAAAGTCTTGTTTACCTCAAGGTGTTGATTGCCCAGTTTTCCCAAAGATGTTTGTTATCACAGGAGTTGATTGTTAGGTTGATCCCCTAACAAAGTCGTATGCCTGGCGTGGTGCGAAATCATGATTGGTGCTTGGCATGGCACGTACTTGTTACACGTGATAAAATTACTTGCTTGTTACCTGCTATTGTGTGCTGGTCCTTAACCCGAGTGGCTGAAGGACGTACTTGCATGAGGCACCAGTAGATCCTGTGTGATATTCTTGTGGAGTGCTCCGAGTGGATTACTCAAAATGCTTGCTAGTGAAATGGCCATCTTGTTACATGCTATCTTGCTCTTATTCATGAAGTTACCATCTTGCTTGATCATTGTTCAAAATATCTTGAACTCTTGAATACAACCTTATTGCTAGATTATCATTACAATCTCTTGATCATACTATCTTGCATGATATACTGTACACGTGTTACTACCGACGTTTTAATTGCATTGTACATATCATGTTCATACCTTCTAGCTTTTAAAATGTAAATACTATATCATTGCTGAAAGATGTAAATCCTACCAGGAGAGTGCGCTCATACCTGCTCTGTTTAACATTTCAGGTAGTGAAGGTAAAGCTAAATGATGGGACTTGTGCGGTGAGCGTGGATTACACTTAGAGAGTCCATTCTTATTTTTATTTAGATTGGTCATGATGTAATTTCCCTTTTCTTTGAGAGATAGATAGATTGGTGAGAAAGGAGTGTTTCATTTGACATTGGAGGTTGTAATATTCATTTTGATAAATAAAGGAAGAAAATTTGATTATTGCATTATGGGCCCTATTTGTAAAAGCTATTGGTCTATAGATTCTGAATGCTTGCTTGTTCGTCGCGTCACCCAATTTATTCTGCTGCTAAAATAAAATTAGGGGTGTGATAGTTGAGCTAGCAATTGTTGTTGAATTGGAATCGTAGGCTGATATTGATGTTGATCAACCATTGGTTGTGCAGTAACAGACTGTGGTGAACCCCCCACTGATCCAGTGGCTCCTTGAGAGGTTTCTTCTAATGCTTCTCCTTCTCAAGTCACATGACTAGAATTATCTCTGTTAAGCAATTGCCTCTTGAGTGTTTCTATTTCAACTTGGTACCTCTGGAGGAGGGCCAATATTTGTTGGGTCTAGTGTAGAGGGTCTAAAAGTGTCTATTGCCGTGCTACTCGACATCGCTTTAGGTGGTGGAGGAGGGAATCCATTATTGCCATCACTACCACCAGTGGTGATAACATTGGTTGTTATAGAAACTTTTCCCGCTCCAGGGACATCAGTATCTTTGGCTGCCACTGTTAGGACTTTAGCTGCTACTCTTCTTCTAGTAAGTGGGCTCGACCTTTCGACAAGCCTTGCCAATTCTTCATGTTTAGTTGGCAGAGCTCCATAATGGCTTCCTACCCCCTCCATGCATGTACCATGTAAAGATTAGCCATGAACTATTGTGGCCTCTTCTAACCTTTCACGGTGCTTCATGTGGGAAGGTCAATCTTTCAAAGATAGATGCACTGGGCTTGATTTCTTCAGGCCGGGCATGAGTATATTAACAGGGTAGTTCGTTCTCATCTGTGCTACTTTCAGCTCTAGTTTGCGGAGCTTCCATAGCTTTTAGCAATCTTGCTCACTGCAAAGGTGAACTTGCAAGGCCAAGGATGCGATCACATGTTGCCTGCGTCATTTCTTGTTGGTGACATGTGGTCAAGACGATAGGTGCCGGTGGGTTCTCCCGGATGAGTGGTATGTTGGAAGAACGTTGTAGCTCAACTCTCTAGATTTGAAGCCCCATGGTGGCCTCTGGTAACTCGAGACCCTTACATTGACTGCTTCTCTTGGTTTTATCTCTTTTGGTGTGGGTTCTTCTTTTTTAGGTGCTTGCACCCTTTTGGGTCTCCATACTTGCTTGAATTTGATTGGTCTTGGGGGCAGCTTGCCCTTAAAGGTGTTGTACATTTCTCTCTTTCTTGCTAGGGCTTGAAATGAATTCTTCACAGATACTGTCGGTGTCATCTGCTCTGGCTCAACTTCAGCACGTCCAGTCTACAGGTGGATCCTCATGTCTCTGACTAGCACATTTTTCCCAGAGTTGGAAACTCGTGCCGACGAGAAATGATCTCATTATCCATCATTGCATGTTGGCAGTGTCTCTTAGTCCTTTTACCTTTGTTTTTGTTGCCGCGGTCCATGTGATGAACCTGGAAACTCACCTCCTTCATGGTCACATTGGCTTCAACTTCTGCTTCTTAGTGTAGCATGTTGACGAAGGAAACCCCCAAGAAGTTGGGGAATTCGATCACCGGATGAAAGTCTCCGAAGCGGGTCGACACAGCTAGATAGTCATACCGGGCATGGTCCCAAACAATCTGTGGTCCGAAACACACTTCAGCCATGAGAAATGTTAGTCACCTGCAAGTCAGTTCAAACCAACAATTAGTGTTGGGTATGGAGGCCACAAGGCTTTCTATTCTGGCGAAGAGATGAAGGAAGGAATGGTCCCACTAGGCGTGCCATGCTGTGGAAATAGAATTTTTATGGATAATCCATCAAATTATCATTTATTAAGTTTATTAAGTTCTCATGTGTATATGGCTACATATTTCATATTCAAGTCTTGTTGAATGCTAATCAAGCTATGGAGACAGAAGATGAACCTGCAATCACGGAGCACGGGCGTGCCAATCACGTGAGTGACAAAGTGTTCTGCCTCCAAGAGTCAGAGGGCTTTAGGTCTCTTTGCGCACCATTTAACTTCGTCAAACGAAAGTGAATATCGGGCCGGGACCAATATCTCACCGTTGTCTAAGCGCAATGATGTTAATTACATCTCTCTAAGAGAGAAAACTTTTGATTAATCTCCACAGTAGAAAGTCTTATGGTCTAAGAATGAAACATCCAATAAAAGTACAAAAGAACATAAAATGGCTGCCATCAACACGAGGTAATCAGATTATGTTGCCCAGAGGTAACACTCGATGAACTTCAATGTTAATGGGGCTATTTGTTTAGAAGGGGTTGAATTTGATGTGGTCTCATTAGGTTGATTTGGTTTATTATTGTTATCCTTATTTTATTATTATTTATTTGTTTTGGGATTTTCTTTTATTCTTTTTTTGTTTTATTTATCTATCTTATTATCCTTTTCCCCTCTTATTTCATTTCATTATTGTATGATAAATATTAAATGAAAGGAGCTATGACTCGGCATGGATAACAGGGTGCTCGGTGATGAGTCGGTAGGGGTGCAGAAGAGTGACTCGGTAGCCCCTTCAAACTGGTAGCTTTGGTGTGAAATGATGATTAATCGATAGGACAACCAGTCGGCAAGGGCGAGCAAAAGCATGACTCAGCAGGGATTACTAGTCGACAGATATGACCAGTCGACAGGGATGAATAGTCGGCAAGATTGACTAGTCAATAGGGAGACCACTCGGCAGGGTGACTATTCAGCAGAGACATGCTTAAAGAAAAGGTGAGACCATGACCCCTCCTTTGGGTTTTATTATTTTATTATTATCATTATTTCTCTTTTCTTTTTGTTATTATATATTTATTTATTTTTCTTATATTATTATTATTATTAATGTTATTTCTTTTAAGCTCACTTTATTTGACATAACCATGAAGTGCTCAGTCAACCACGAAGGCATCACGTTGTCCGGACCTACCACTTGGCCATACTAAGGAGGCCATACTTACCATGTTGTCATCACTCATCCAATTCATCCATTCATTTGCACAAGCACAACATGAATCAGTGAGGTTACGATGAGAGAGATCACTCAAAGTCACTTGACTAAAGTAGACATTGCAATATTATAAACCAGAAGCAACTCAATAAAGCCACCCCTATATGCCATATGTCGGGATGGTGTTTATGGACATCTATCTATGAACCCAAGATGGCATCGACGGATCCGTGTACGCACAAATGGCGACATACATATACGCCCAGCTATTTGAGTCAATGAGACTGATTACCTGGCAACTCCATTAACTGAGGCTTGCCGACTCATCACCCATGAGGCTTGTCGACTTATCAGACTAAAACACTCCATTGGTTCAATGAGTCGGTAGCCTATTGAATCCTTGCCGACTCATCAGATCATGACTGAAATCTGAGTAGTGGTTGGGTCACATGACGAGTTCAAACAATGAGGTATAGATATTATTATCTAGCCCACTGCTGTTTGAAGCTTACTGCACCTGCGAGTCGATAGCAATTGTACAAGGTAATAAACGGTGATCAACAGAGGGATTCATTGAGTAACAGAGCAGTGGTGCTGTCCATAAACTCGAGGTCATGACCAAACTATGTTTAGGCCCAAAACAAGGCATGGATATCACATTATCCAACCTTTGGTGTTTGGAAACCTCTTGTCGTAGTGAGTCGGAAGTATTCATTCGAAGTAGAGACAACCCATAACTGAAGGGGAATGCAAGGTAAGAAAACAACACCAAACAGTGATAATCTGATGTATATTACACCACATTGGGCTCACACAAGATGTATATATCAAATTATCTACCCTTTGATGCCCAAAAACCCTCATTGTTGTGAGTCGACAACACTTGTTCAAGGGAGAAAATGAGTACCAGAACACCAACCGAGCTCCAAATGGGCAAATTAGGTGGGCACATAAGTAACAATAAATAAAACAAAAGGGCAAAGAGGGGGGAAGGGCTCCCACGGCTGTGCACAAAGGGCTACATCTTCTTCTCAAAAAAAGAGATTGGATATTAGGATTACCCAATCCCCAATAGGAGGAAAACCATCTATTACACAATGAAAAATAAGGGGAAGCTTCCAAACTGTATTGGCTAGCCAAGAAAAGTGAAAGGAAAAAACAAGTAGAATATTTATATATCCTATTGCATGAAAATAAGATATGTACTTATCTATGAATATAAAAGAGTCTCATGGCATTCTTAAAAGAGAAGCCATTAATACCCAATACACATTAGAAAGGGGAGAAGGACATCACGGTATAGTGGAAAGCAAAAAAGAGTACAATAGAAAAACAAGAAGAGGAGGCAAAGACGATGCTCTCTCTCCCTCTCCCTTCCTTCTATGCTTTTCTCCTATTCACTCACCCTCTTCTTCTTTTTTCTTACTCTCCCTCTGGGAGATCACCAGAGCTCCACCTCTTTTCTTCTTCTTCTTCTCATACGCGGCGCCTAGAGGAGGAAGATGATTGGGGTAAACCTTGTACCGCCTTTTCTTTCTCCAAAAAAACCTCCAACCTCTGTCTTCTATTCTTCTTCTGTTTTTTTTTGCTTGCACTCCACACACATTTTTTTATAGGTTTTTTAGAAACATCTTTTTCCCTTTTGCCCCTCTGGGTATTGGGCTGCCCATATGCAGTGGCGGAGCCAGGGGGGTCAATGGGGGGGGGGCAATTGCCCCCCTTATTTTTTGCATAAAATTTTATTTTATTAATTTTTTTGCATAAAATTTCTCTAAATGTGAAGAATTTTTTTAACTTTATTAATTACCCCTCTTTTTTTTTACATAAAATTTTCTTTTATTAATTTCTTTGCATAAAATTTCTCCTTATGATGGGTATGTGAAGAATTTTTTTAACTTTATTAATTGCCCCCCCCCCTTGCGTTGAGTACTTATGAATAATTATTTATTAATTGTCCCCCTTCTAAATATTTCTGGCTCCGCCACGGCTCATATGTCTTTCTATCTTCTTTTTTCTTTTTAAGCTGGTCGATTATGGAGCTCATCATGGGCCTTCAATCCGAACTCTATTTTGTGCATAAACTTTTAATATCCACAATAATATAGCCTTGGGAAGGGTGATCCTACCTCCAAAAGATAGAGAACTAGTCTGCCAACTAGCAACTCTATTTCTAACCTTTTCAATATAGATGTCATAGTAAGAGCATTTATTCCTGCCACAAAATAATGGACTCCCAAATATTTGACCGGCATGGTAAGAGACCGAAATCTAGTACAAGTGGAAACTATATTTAATTTCCTCAGTGTTGAAGTATTATGTGGTACAAATCGTACAATGAAACCACTCTTTGCCTTACTAACAAGTTGACCAGATGCCCATTCGTATAATGCGAGGAAGTTCATGACACCTTTCAAAGATCTCGCACAACCATTAACAAAAATAATAGTATCGTCAGTAAAGAGTAAGTAACCAAAGGACAGTGTCTAGCAGTTTTGGATTGTCCGATAATAAATTAAATAAACCTCTGCTAAGAAATTTCCCTGCATTGATAAATAAAGCTGGTGCTAAAGGATCGCCTTGGCCTTGTCTAAGTAAGACCCTTGGTGGATTTGATTCAACATCACAGAAAACCAGCAATCGGTGAACATAGATCTCATCATATTAACCCATTTATTAGAGAAGTCGAATTTCTCCACAACTACAAAAAGGAAGACCCATTCCAACTTGTCATATATATATATATATATATATATATATATATATATATATATACTTTCGTCATGTCAAGTTTTAACGCCACATTCTCTTCCCTACATATCTTAGAAATTTTTTGAAGAGAAAAGTTTATTGCACTTGCATATTGTACTTTAAGTGCAATATGATTAGGTAATAGCCCATGTGGCACCCCTCACATGAAGAGGAGTAAAGAAGTGACAATTTAATTGTTAGATATCACATGAACTTGTTATCTAGTTAAAGTACAATATATAAGTGCAATAAACCTTTCTCCTTCTTGAAAGAGCTGTGTGGCCAGACCAACATTATCAATAATGGATCTACTTTTAACAAACCCACTTTGTTAATTGTTAGGGAGAAATAATACAATGAAGAATGTCTCCCATCCTGTCTAAAAAATTTTTGGCAAAGATTTTATAAGTGAAATTGCATAAATTAATGGATCTAAAGTCGGATAAAGAATTTGGAGAATCAGGTTTGGGGATACAAACTAGAATAGATGAATTATAAGATTTTGGGGTATAATTCTTGTTGAAGAAATCCTGGACCGCCGTAACAACTTTTTTTTGCCAATAATATCCCAACAGTAAATGTAGTAGTAGTTATTATAGCCATCCGGACACTGTCCATGGAATACAACTCTTTTAACACACTGACTTAATTTTCAAACTCGTAGGTGACAGAACAGGATAAATTAAGATCCATATCAGATGTAGAATCTCGGGTCGCTACACAATAAATAGGAACGAGTAAAGTAAGTGATCTCAAATACTACTCCTAATAGAAATACGTGATTTTTTTTTTAAGGTTTCCATCTCGCCAATTAGGACCGTACTGCTCCTATTGAAGACGGCATACCAACCGACTTATTAAAGCTTGAGACCAAGGAGGGGTGCATGGCATTCGCATATGGACGCAGGACTCCGGGCCCAACCTAAGGCCCATCCAAAATAACGGGTCACGGGCCGCAACGTCCCATTTGCTCGTATCACGGGACGGCCGAAGAATCCATCCCCAATTTGACCTTCTCCAAACATCCATGGGGAAAACTCGTGACCCGTGAAATATATATCTATATATATATGACTAGTCTTTTTTCTTTTCCTGAAATTATATATCACTTACATCTTGTCCGTAAACACAGCAGCCTCATTATTACTAACGCTGTGACCATCCAGGAATGGTGGTGCTTCTGCTCCCAAGTACCCAATGGCTCCCAACCCCACCCTCCTGCACCGCTGCACCCCAGTTTACTTGTACCCTCCTCTTAATCTGGCATTTCAAAGTGGACATTTGAATTTTTTTTTTAACAATGAGACATTTTTTAAGGATCATATGATGCGGCTCGACTTGTTCATTAGACGTGAAGATACGGTCCCCTGTTTACTACTTCCACACGTACATATGATGCAGGTTAAAAGTGCCTGCTCACTGCTGTGGGAAAGGGCAGCCAACAAAGTTTGCCGAATCTGTAATAGGATGGGAGAGGAACCCACCCACGTGAAATGTTGTTGTCTGGACATGATTACGTGGCGATCGAGTTTTCAAATCCACATCTTATGATTAGCTCAACCGGTAAGAAACGTTCGAGTTCTCTTTAATCCTTTTTTAATTACCTCACGTTTTTAACTTATGATTTTGTTTTTATATCACTACAGTCGTTCCTGTGAAAACTCTACGGAATTACAACATCCATCCCACCCACGAATTTATACGAGCATCTTGTTGGTTCACCAAAAACAAAAAACTACACAATTTTGTTATATACCCCACCCCTCAAGTGGCATTTACAAGGGATCTGTGGCGGAGTGGATACCAAAGGAGTTTGAAAGGGTGAGATTTTGAATTCGAATCTAAAGCAGAAGATTTGATTCATCCTTTGGTAACACTTTTAAAATGTAGATTTTAATTATTGAATAATTAAAAATATATTTTTTTTCTCTCATTTTAATTATCAAATTTATAAAATAGATTTTAAATTGTGTAAAAATAGATTTTAAGAAAGAGGAGAGAGATAGATAGAAGGGAAAAAAAATGTAATGTTGATGTGTTAGATTTTGGTGTAAGGAAGTTTTAAAGAGATTTTAGATTTAAAAAAAATAAAATCTTTGAAAAATATTACCAAAAGGATGGAGTATCTTAATTATACAACAAAAAAATAGTATTTATACGTTTGGCACTATCATGGACGGACGCAGCATGGAGCCAGTGGAGTCACGTAATCCCACTGGAAAAAAAATAAAATTGAAATGTCTATTGAAGCTGCAGGTTTTTGAAGTTTTTTAAAGGGATGACCCCACTCAAATTATCCGGAGTGACCTAATCTCACAGTTGACCGTGCCATAGTCGTTCGATTCTTTCTTTTTTTTTAATCTTTCCCCACATCTTATATATTTAAGAGGTCTAAATGATGTCTAATTGAGATGAAATTTTAAACATAAGTTAATTAAGAGATGATACAAATTATGATAATTTTAGTTTAATTTTTCGTCTAGTAAAAATTATCTTAAAAAACTATTAAGTCGACTTAATCTCAATATCTATACATCAATAATTTCTGATATTTATGTTTTTAGAATCAATACATTTTTCTGATAACTGTGATGATTTTAAATTTGACTTTATTTTTAAAAATAAATGGCATCTTATCGAAGTGTACACAATCAAAGTCGTGTCGAAATTAGAGTTGGTTGTACCGCCGCATATCATGGCGGTATAGTCGATTTGTACCGCCGCATACCATGGTGATATGATCGATTTGTACTGTGCCATGTTCGGTTACCCCTTTTTATTTTTATTTTTTCCTCTCCCACATCTATAAAATTGTCGCATATAATTGTAAGAAAAAAATGATCGTAATAAATTGTCTTATTTTTATTGAAATATATATATATATATATATATATATATTATATAAAAATTAAAAATAATCAAAATAACTTCGCTGAACAAAATCTCTGCGTTCGTCCCTGGGCACTGTGGTGGTCCCCGTGACAGGAGCTGCAGTGGGGAGATCCAAAAGCCCATCCGGACGTCTCGAGTGAACCCCACTCACCTACCCATCCACCGGTACTGCTCACCCTGAGTGCTCCTGCTCACCCCATGGCCACAGTCGCTTGCTCCTACACGCACGCCATCGCCCTCCTCCATTGCCTCCTCTTCTTCTCCATCCCACAGGCTCAACAACCACAGGTTCCCCCCTCTGCCCTCAACCAGAAGCCCTGCAACACAGTCTCGGCCATCTTCGTCTTTGGCGACTCCACTGTGGATCCCGGCAACAACAACTACTTAGCGACGCCACTCAAGAGCAACTTCCCGCCCTACGGGAGGGACTTCCTTGGCCACTTGGCCACGGGAAGATTCACCAATGGCAGGCTTGCTACGGATTTCCTCGGTGAGCAGTACTAAGCCGCCACCAGCTCCCCATTGTGTCACAAGTGTTGCTTCCCCCCACTGGATCTGGCTAAGGTTGGTGTTGTGGTGGTGTGGTGCTCAGCTTCCTACTTGGGTCTGAAAGACCAAGTGCCCCCTTACTTGGACTGGACACTCGGCGCGTCGGAGCTGGAGACCGGCGTCAGCTTCGCCTCTGCAGGATCTGGTTATGACCTCCTCACGGCACAAATAAGCGTACGGCGTACCCGCTTCCCTCCCCTCTTTGTCTTCGTCTTTAACAGCATCTGTTTAATTAATGTGTTGCCCAAGGAGCTTGAGAGATGTGATTCGTTATCCTTGTTCTCTTTGCTCATATATCGGGGGTTAAAGACTCTGGTTGTGGATTCTGATAACTTGACTTGGTCTGTGGCCCTGTAGGCCGTCTCCAGTTTTGGGAAACTTGTGTTGATTTCACGCTAGAATGTTGTTCTTGGGGATCAAATGGGTTTGGTAAGTATGTCACTGTGCAAGTCTTGATGGATCGCAGGGGGTGATCCCGGTTCTGCACCAGCTCGACTACTTCAAGGACTACCTGGCCAAGCTCGACCTCCTCATGGGGAGGAGGAGGAGCCAAGACCTCATCAGGCAGGCCGTCTTCGTGGTCAGCGCCGGGACCAATGACTTCGTCGTGAACTACCTCTCAGTCCCCATCAGGCAACAGAGGTTTAACCTCCAAGACTACCAGAACTTCCTGCTTCATAACATCAGGGACTTTCTTCAGGTGTAGAATCCCCAAAAAGTTCTCATCTTTGTACACTCGTGTTCAATTTTCTGTTGCTATAGTTTGAAGAGTTTGATCAGCAGGGTCTGGAAGAACTGGGGGCGCAGAAGATC
Source organism: Colocasia esculenta (assembly GCA_014218235.1). Classification (NCBI taxonomy): domain Eukaryota; kingdom Viridiplantae; phylum Streptophyta; class Magnoliopsida; order Alismatales; family Araceae; genus Colocasia; species Colocasia esculenta. The sequence continues at coordinate 69,731,634 of CM024754.1, read as the reverse complement.
GTGGTGGTGGGCCTGCCCCCGATGGGCTGCCTGCCCATCGTCATCACCCTCAACTGGAAGGGCGGCTTCGGCGACAGGGGCTGCATCCAGGCCTACAACGCTCTGTCCAGGGACTTCAACGAGAAGCTCCAAATAGAATTGCGATACCTGCAGAGCCGGTTTGCTGCCGATGGAGGCCAAATCCTCTACGCCAACATCTACGACCCGCTCATCAACTTGATCCTCTCGCCCTCCAAGTTTGGTGAGTCCAAACCATTTAAAATTAGATCATTAAACTCTCCTTTTTCTATACTACGTACGCAGCGTCTTTAAAGTGTTGGTTTTCTTGCTCGATCAGGTTTTGCAGACGCGGCGAACGGGTGCTGCGGCACGGGGCTGGTGGAGGCGGCGCTGCTCTGCAACCTCAAGTCCATCGTCTGCAGCGACGCCTCAAAGTACGTGTTCTGGGATTCCATCCACCCCACCGAGAAGACCTACTTCATCGTGTTCAACAGCCTGCGGCAGCTCATCGATCGCGCTTGCTGAGAAGCTCCGCCTCGTCTTAGCACTGCTACAGAATTTTAACGATGTTTTAACAAAAAAGAGATGGATTCCGCTTTTCACACTTGAACGCATATGGTAATTAATTCCACACAGGGGAGTGGTATATAAAGAATGAAAGGAGCCAAAACCAAACTTCTTATTATGAACATTAAACACAAATTAATTATGCCAAGTTAATTATTCTTGGCAGTTCGATCTCTCCTGCTCCATTTCTTACACTGGATTTGCGATCCGAAGGAATGAATGAACACTTCTTGTAAAGTGGCTAATGAAAGAAGCTCGCGTACTCCCTTTGAGGGAGACGAGGTTATATTTATAACATTGATGGTGTACAGTTTACATACAACACAAATACTGAGGAAGAGTCCAGATCCAACGTTTAACAACTATCTGATCGTTGGATATGCTTATCTACAGACTCCTTAACTATTCCTAACTCTATACAAGATGTAGATGAGATTGCAGAGTCCTTATCATGCCCCCGCAAGCTGAACTGTGGTGACTGCACATTAAGCTTGAATCTTAAATCACTGAAACGTTGTCTAGGTAAAGCTTTGGTAAAAATATCTGCGCGCTGGTCTTTGATGGAGATAAAAGAAACAATGAGTTCTTTGGCTGCAACACGTTCACGAACAAAGTGGAAATCAATTTCCACATGTTTAGTCCTTGCATGGAAGACTGAATTAGCAGCCAAGTAGGTTGCTCCAATGTTATCACACCATAAAACCGGCGCAAGAGATGAGAATCCGAGTTCACGCAGGAGGGAAAGCAGCCACAAAACTTCAGCAGTGGCATTGGCGACGGCTTTGTACTCTGCTTCCGTACTGGAACGTGCCACTGTTGGTTGCTTTTTAGAGCTCCAGGATATAAGGTTGCGCCCAAGATAAATAGCATATCCTCCAGTGGAACGGCGATCAGGAGTGGACCCGGCCCAGTCCGCATCGCTAAAGGCATGCAAATGACAAGGAGAATCGCGATGAAGAAACAAGCCATATGTGATGGTTCCCTTGAGATATCGAAGAATACGTTTAACGTGGATCCAGTCTTTATGACAGGGGGCATGCATTTGCTGACAAGCTCGATTGACAGCGAAGGAAATGTTCGGCCGTGTAATCGTAGCATATTGAAGCGCCCCAACAATGCTCCGATAGAGAGAGATATCAGGAAGTGGCTCCATATCGCCTGCGTTGGGAGTAGTGGTGACTGCCATAGGTGTAGAGAGCGGGCGTGCCCCATCCATCTTGGCGCGTAGAAGAATGTCATTGATATACTTGCTTTGAGATAGCAGATAACCGGAGGGATGGGGATGGAGTTCAACGCCCAGAAAATAATGCGCAGGCCCTAAGTCGCGGACAGAAAATTCCTGGGCAAGAGCAGCGATGATGGACGAAACTCCCCCGTGATCATTGCCGGTGATGAGAATATCGTCCACATAGATGAGGAGGAATATCCGAGAAGCTCCTTCACAACGAAAGAAGAGCAAGGTATCTGTCTTAGAGCCAACGAACCGGAGAGTGGTGAGCCACTGACTGAGGCGCTTGAACCAAGCGCGAGGTGCCTGGCGGAGACCATACAAGGACCGCCGGAGATGATAGACATGATTAGGGAGTTGTGGATGGGTGAAACCCGGTGGCTGCTCCATGTAGATAGTTTCCTCAAGATCGCCATGGAGAAAGGCGTTGGAGACATCAAGCTGGCGAACAGGCCACCCGGAGCTAACTACAATGGCCAGCAGGAGGCGAACAGTGGTAATCTTTACCACCAGGCTGAATGTATCGAAGCAATCCACACCAGGCTGCTAGCAAAAACCCTTGGCGACGAGGCGTGCTTTATGGCGTTCCACAGTGCCGTCAGCCCGGTGTTTAACCTTGTATACCCATTTACACCCTAACACATTCATCCCTGGGGCTCGAGGGACCAACGTCCAAGTACCAGTGTGGAGAAGAGCATCAAACTCCTGGGACATGGCGGCATGCCAGGAAGGATTTTTGGAGGCCTGGGTAAAGTATGTAGGTTCCGTTGTAGCGGCAGCAGTCAGAGCCTCATGAGGAAGAGATGGGGCAGATGCAGGTGTCGGTGATGTAGACGCGGTGGAAGCATCCGGAGCAGCAGGGACCTGGGGTGGGGGCACTGTAGCATCCTGGTTCCCTGAAGACACTGTAGGCGAGGAGGGAGGAAGAAGAACCGTCTCAGCATAGATCTGGCGAAGTGAGCATGTGCGAGCTGGTGGCGTAGGCGAAGCAGCTGAGGTGGCATGCCCACGAGCCTGGGAGGTGGTCGAAGTTGGAGACGCCACAGACGTACGAGATGGAGACGCACTGGGCTGTCTGGGATGGAGCCCAGTTGGTGATGAAGGTGGGCACGCGCCAGCAGAAGAAGGCGACGGTGACCAGTGCACTGTCGTGTTTGTGGTGGAGTGCCCAGAAGATGCAGCTGGTGGAGGAGACGAAGGAACGGCCCGTTCACCGGCAGGTGCGGAGTTGGTGAAGCGACCGTGTTGAGCGCCAATGGAAGCCACAGAAAATGGAAGAATCTCGGAGGGAGACTATCCGAGAAGTCCATCTGAGGAGGGACGAGCAACTGCATCGAGCGGTCCAGAATTTCCTGAGAAAGGAAACAGTCCTTCATCAAAAATAACATCCCGTGAGATATATACACGCCCTGTCGTCGGATTAAGGCAGTGGTACCCCAAGTGATTCGGACTATATCCAAGGAACACACAATGCTCAGAGCGAGGGCTATGTTTGGTGGGCGCATATGGGCAGAGCCAAGGATAGCAAGCACACCCAAAAATACGAAGGAAGGTATAGTCAGGTGGTGCATGAAACAAGGTCGAATAAGGGGAGTGCATATGGAGGGTTGGTGTTGGTAGGCGATTGATAAGGTACACAGCAGTAGCTACAGCATCATCCCAAAAACGTGGTGGAATGGATGCATGAAGCATCATAGCAAGGGCAGTCTCAATTATATGACGATGTTTACGTTCGGCCACACCATTTTGTTGAGGAGTGTGCGAGCAAGAGATCCGATGGGAAATACCAACGGAATCAAGATAGGGACGTAAACCTTGAAATTCACCGCCCCAGTCGGAATGAAATACCTTAATTTTTCTGTTAAATAGACGCTCAACATGTCGTTGGAAACGAAGAATGACACTTGAGACATCGGATTTGAGACGCAATGGAAAGAGCCAAGTAAATTGGCTATAATCATCAATAAAAATGATATAGTACTTAAAACCATTGGAAGATATGACTGGGGCAGGACCCCATACATCCGCATGAATAAGATCTAAAGCCCCTGTGGAGCGCGACGGGGACAAAGAAAAAGGAAGTCTATGGGATTTGGCTTGCATGCAAGTGCTACAGAGATGTGGGGAAGGGGTGAAGGACGGAAGACCATGGGCAGAAATAATACGGGCAACTGTTTGCATGGCGGGGTGGCCCAGTCGAGCATGCCAAGCGGGTGCAGAAGAAAGTTCGCCAGTAAATGCAGCAGAGGAAGGCGGTGAAGGAGATGGACAAGGAGGCAATGGAAGCCGATAAAGACCGCGATCAAGTGTTCCGCGCATCAAAACCGTCCCCGACCGACGATCCTTCACAAGGCAAAAGGTGGGGTGAAATTCAAAAGAGACATTATTATCCTTGGCGAATTGATGCACGGAGAGGAGATTACGACTGATTTCAGGGACAAATATTGTTAAGAAGAAGTGGGCGAGAGAGGGAGGAAAGCATTGTGTGTCCAAGGTGATGGATACGCAAACCTGCACCGTTGCCAACACGAAGCATGTCCGAACCAGAGTATGGGGTAGGCGCCAGCATCTGATCATATTCCGGAGTCACATGGTGCGTCGCGCCGGAGTCGGGGTACCATGCGGACGTCGCAGGCTGGGATCCGGCAGATGAAGAGAACGCAGCCGGAGTGGGTCCGAGAATGGACGGTGGGGCAGGTACAGAGGGCTGTTGTGGTTGAGAGCGGGGACCTCCTGCGAATCTGGTGTTGAAGCGCTCTGGGCATTCATAGGCATAATGGTGACCAGCAACAAAGCATATCTGGCAAAAGGGACCTCGTCCGCGACCGCGCCCATGTCCACATCCACGTCCTCAGCCCGATCGCCCAGTGCCGCGACCACGGCGAGATGTGTCGTCGGGAGCTGAAGTCCGTCCACCATCGGCAGAGTTGGCGGAAGGGAAGGGAAAGCTGGTTCGTCAGAGGATTGATCGCAGTGCTGCATGAAGCTTTCATGGGCAAGGAGCATGGCATGCAGATCTTCAAGGGAGACCTCGCGAATCCGAGTGGTAACGGATGGAATAAAAGAGTTATAAGCCGGGCCCAAGCCAGCGAGAACTTGCATAACGAGATCATGTTGTTGGACGGGCGCACCAATAATCGCCAGGCTATCAGTAATATTTTTAACAGACTGCATATAGTCTGTAATGGAGGAAGAACCATGTCGGGCGTTGTGGAGCTGGGTACGTAATTGTAGAACACGGGCGCCGGAGTGAGATGCAAGGGCGTGGGCGATAGCAGTCCAAGCTTCACGAGAAGTGCCACAGTCGGGAACAAGAGCAGCTACTGAATCTGACATGGAAGCAAGCATCCATGACAGAACGAGGGCATCCCTGCGTTGCTAAGCACCATACTCCGGGTTAGGACGAGAAGCGTTGCCTGGGCCCACGAGTGTTTGGGATGGACAGATATCTGTACCATCAAGGATCCCCAGGTATCCATTAGCTTTAAGAGCAGCAGAAAACTGCCGGCGCCATCGTACATAATTCTCGTGGGTAAGCTTGATGGTGAGCAACGACATGATGCTAGCAAGAGGTGGCTGGGCAGCAGCAGTTTCGATCGGAGCAGGAGAAGAGGCAGGTGGGACGGCAACAGACTCCATCGGAGCAGGGGATGCAGTGGCGGCATCAGAAAGGGATGAGGAAGAAGCATCGGTAGCAGACATGATGCAAGAAAGAGAGAGAGAGAGAGAGAAAAAAAAGAGCAGGATCGGGGCTGTTAAGCACACAGCTCTGATACCATGTAAAGTGTCTAATGAAAGAAGCTCACGTACTCCCTTTGAGGGAGACGAGGTTATATTTATAACATTGATGGTGTACAGTTTACATACAACACAAATACTGAGGAAGAGTCCAGATCCAACGTTTAACAACTATCTGATCGTTGGATATACTTATCTACAGACTCCTTAACTATTCCTAACTCTATACAAGATGTAGATGAGATTGCAGAGTCCTTATCACTTCTCTCTTCTGCATTGCACGGTTGGCATTCTAGCTCGCCATGTTCCCATCCCATGCATGCAAAGTTTTCTCCATGATAGTATTATTTGTGGATGGATTAGGTTTTATGGCGAAGGGAATGGGATGGAGACTACGGAGCAGATGATCATGTACCTTTGTCACGGAGGGGGGTGTGGAGAGAATATTGATGACACTCCACATTATGCAACCCTATCACTTGTGGTTAGGGCTGCCAACGTGTCGGAGTCGGAGTCGGAAATGACACTTTCCGCATCCATTTCCTATAAGAAAATCGGAAACGGGTCGGACACAGAAAGTAATCAGAAACATCTGGTACGATCAAATGGTAGATGTATGTAGCATTAGGAGTAGTGGTAAAAAAGATATCTTTGATAATAATAGGCATAATAAATGCTACATGAGAAACAAATTAATTAGATTCTATTTACAAATTAAGGAGAAGTTAAAAACTTAGTCTAAAGTTTTTTGATACTAAGAAATAAGATTTTAAGAGTATATATTTTGTAAATAAAATAAAATTTATATATTATCGGAATCGTAAATGGAAAAACAGAAAATAATCGGAAATGGAAAAACGGAAAGGTCGGAAACGGGTCGGAAAGTCGAAAAGCGGATATCCATTGGCAGCCCTACTTGTGGTGTATGGCATTCCATGTACAGACTTGGTAGTGAACACTGTCAGAAAGTGGAACCCGTAGTCACAACTTGACTTCAGATTCTATTCCTTCTACTCTGTTTTCCCTGCGAAAGCCATCATTTGTGCTCAATAGAAACTAACATAGGTGCCACTCTTTTTGTGCGGCGCCATACTTATTTTTCTCATTTTACGGGGCGACGAAAGTCGAAAGTGTTCATGTCAATCACTAGTGTGGACCGTCAGAACCGGGGAGTTAGAAAGGCATAGTAGCACACACAGCCCATGGATAGTACTCTACCAGAGACAGCCACACCCTGCACAAGGTGAAGGTCAGTTAATATTGTTATGAAAACCATGGGAATAAGAGGTTTCGCATGGTGATAGAACATCCATAATCCATACAGTGCAAATATAGCGACATAATACAAGTTTACGTAAATCAACATAGGTATCATTCTAAGAGGATAACAACAGATAAGCAAAGTATACATTCTGAAAATATAAATAAGAATATATCTATATAGAGGCAGTGGAGGCATTCCAAAAGGAACATGTCTTAGAGAAGATATCGCCCCCACTATAAGTGTGAAAAGGAAACAACAATCTTCTCCCAAGGTACAACCACATCTAACGAGATGACAGTCGCACACTGTTGATCTCGTAAAGTGAAAACTATCTAATATGTAAAGAAGGATCTCTATTGAATGTAGGGCAAAAGAAGCATGCACCGGACACCGACAACACAGAGTACGAGGCAGTCGGTGGCGGAAAGGAAGGCGCGGCACGTCGACGGCAAGCAGCGACGGCGACGACTGCGTCGAAGGTGAGGGCAAGAAGCAACCAGCAAATAGTGATTTCCCGATGGTGTGCATGGCATTGCAGATAGAGAGCTCGAGAGAGACCGCAAGAGATTTCTTTAGGAAGAAGACTAGGTCAACTTGGTTTCATTCTCTCTCCTTATCATAACCGCCCATGCCCTACTACATGCCGGTTCACTTCTTTAGGGACGGGCGCGTCCCACAAGCCCACCAAGCAAAAAGGGAAAAACGGATTGGAAAAAGAGTGATGGCCCAATAAGGCCCGTGGTCACCTCACACGCGCACCGCCTGTCCAGCCCAACCCTGCGGGCGGGCGGCCGCGCGTGTGTGGTCTTGGGCATACCTCCTTCTAGTTCCATAGGAACAAGTCCTTAGAACCACAAGGACTTATAAAGGCCACTCCCTTACTTGTGTTTTCCAATATGGGACAAAACCCATAAACACATCAGGCACACTCTCCTACCAAATCTTGAATTTTCCCTAAAGCTTGCATCCACCCTTCTTCTACCCAACATTCCCCCACATACTCATGGTTTACCAGGAGGAACACACATCAAGAGAGACACATATCATGCTTTTAAATAGAAGTACCTTTTAGGTTTGAACTTCTGCCTGAGTATTCCAAATCCTTTCTTCACAGAGTCGAAGTGAACTAAGTCTTGAACTTAATTCTTTTGGGTGAAGATTATCAATGGAAACAACATGATATAAACATATATAGCAATCTGCAGAGGTGGCGCTTTACGGCCATGCGCCCCTTCCTGTATCATAAGTGCATTTAGGGATAACCCAATCCCTTTAATTGTGGCCCCACAGTAGCACTCACTTAGGTGGGCTTCTCCAAGGATGCACTGCTCACATCCTGCCTTACCAGGCTTGAACCCATTAAGAGTAGGTAACTCAACCTTAACTTGCAGCTATAGACACTAGTATTAAGATTATTGGGGTGGAATTCAGATACAAGGTATCTAGAATTTTTAGTGTCTTTCAGTTCTCTCAACAGCTTGTTGTTACCACATTGAACATTCTTTGTAGGATCTCTACTCAGATAGGTTGGGTTGCTACTGCAGGAGAACAATTAATGGGTTTCAATTCCATCCCCATCCTAAATTTCAGGAATTGGTTTTTATTAAGTCCTTTAGTTAGAGGATTTGTTGTGTTGTCCTTGGTACCAACAAAATCCACAGCTATCACTCCCTGAGACACCAATTCTCTTACATATTTAAGTTTGATTTGAATATGTCTCCTTTCCTTTTGTTTATACTTTGAACTTTTGACCTTAGCAATCGTGGTCATATTGTCACAAAGGATAGAGACCGCATGTATGGGCTTACTCATTAGGGGTAGTTCTGTAAGAAGTCCCTTAATCCATTCAGCCTCCATACCAATAGTGTCCAAAGCACACAACTCAGCCTCAAAAGTACACCGAGACAAGATGGTTTGCTTAGTGGACCTCCAGGCCACTGCACCACCTCCCAGAGTAAATACATACCCTGTTACACCATTACTCCCTGAGTTTTCAGCAATCCAGCTTGCATCACTGTATTCTTCAAGGACTCCAGGGAATTTCCCAAAATGCAAGCTCAAGGAAATAGTACCCTTAAGGTATATGAGTATCCTATCCAAGCCTTCCCAGTGAGTACGGTCATGATAGCTAGTGTGTCTACTGAGTCTAGTCACTGCATATGAAATGTCAGGTCTAGTACAGTTTGCCAGATACATTAAGCTTCCTATAACTTGAGAATATCATAATTGAGACACAGGTACACCACTCTTATTCTTGTAGAAGACTCTAGAAGGATCATAGGGTGTACAGACAATTCTGCAATCCTGATAACCATATTTCTCTAGTACTTTCTCAACATAGTGAGACTGAGAAATTGCTATCCCTTCAGCTGACTTAGTCAACTTCAAACCAAGAATTATATTTGCCTCACCCATATCCTTCATTTCAAATCTACTACTCAAGAATGATTTTGTCTCATTTACTAATCCCTTATTGTTGCCAAAAATCAATATACCATCTACATACAGGCATAGAATTGCACAATCATCACCTTTCACTTTGTAGTAGACACATTTATCAAAATCATTTACTTTAAAGCCAAATGACATGATAGTCATGTCAAATTTCTCATGCCATTACTTAGGGACTTGTTTCAATCCATACAAGGATTTAACAAGTCTACAGACTTTACCTTCATTACCAGGGGCTACAAACCCTTCAGGATGATCCATATAGATTTCTTCATCAAGATCACTATTAAGAAAGGCGGTCTTAACATCCATCTGGTGGATAGTCAGATCATATATGGAAGCCAAGGCTATTAGCACCCTGATGGTAGTCATTCTGGTAACAGGAGAATAGGTATCAAAATAATATATTCCCTCCATTTGTTTAAACCCCTTAGCAACCAACCTGGCTTTAAATTTTTCAATAGTTCCATCAGGTTTTAACTTTTTCTTAAAGACCCATTTGCATCCAATAGTCTTAGATCTAGGAGGAGGATCAACTAACTCGCAAGTGCCATTTGCAAGAATAGAGTCAACCTCACTCTTAATAGCTTCCTTCCAATACTTTGCTTCAGGTGAAGCCATAGCATCTCGAAAAGTAGGGGGTCTTCTTCAATCTGGTATGTGACAAAGTCACTACCAAACTCTTTGGAGACCTTTTGTCTTTTACCTTCTCCTTGGTTCTACTTCTTCCTGATCACTAGTATCAATAAGAGGTCTGGATGCATCAGCCCACACATTAGTCATTCTTTCTACATGTTGTGGAATAGAATCAGATGTGGAAGCTACAGTCTCAGAATTCAGTTGTTGAGGCAAACTAGTCTTCATGGGAAAGACATGTTTGAAGAACGTAGCATTACGGAACTCGACTATAGTGTTAACATCTATGACAGGGATTTTTGATTTGATAACTAGAAACCTGTATGCATAGCTATTTTTAGCATAGCCTAAAAAGACTGCGTCAACTATCTTAGGTCCTAGTTTCTTTCTCTTGTGTTCATGGACAAGTACGTTAGCAAGGCACCCCCACACTTTGAGAAATTTCAAACTAGATTTTCTATTTCTCCAAAGTTTAATTGGACTACTATCTTTATGTTTTAGGGGAACATGATTCAGAACAAGACAAGTTGTGTTCAAAGCTTCCCCCCACATATACTTAGGTAGTCCTGAACTCTGCAGGAGAGAGTTGACCATGTCAATTAATACACGGTTCTTCCTTTTTGCTATCCCATTAAACTGAGGAGAATAAGGGGCAGTTGTTTCATGAATAATGCCATGTTCTTGGCAAAATTCAACAAACAGACTAGATGTGTATTCTCCTCCTCTGTTAGACCTCAACCTCTTAAGAACCTGACCAATTTGTGTTTCTGCTTCCTTTCTAAAGATGATAATCTTTTGTAAAGCCTCATCCTTAGACTTGAGTAAATACACATAACAATATCTACTACAGTCATCTATAAAAGTAATGAAATACTTTGTATGATCCCTAGTTAGCACACCATTAAACTCACAGATATCTGAGTGCACTAGATCCAGAATCTCTGAATCTCTAACCACAAAATGAAAGGGTTTCCTAGGCTGTTTAGCCTGTACACAGATGTCACATTTTTTAGTTTTATCAATAGCATGCTCGGGAATCAAATTCAGGTTCATCATACGTTTCAAAGAGTTGAAATTTAAATGACCTAAACGTCCATGCCATAAATCAGATGAATCTGTAACATTAAAAGCAACTGGAACAGATGTATCAACATCTAAGCATTCATTCATCACATGACTCACATGCACTTTAAACAACCCATCAGATAAATAGCCTTTACCAATAAAAGATTTGAGACGAAGTATCACAACTTTATTACATTTAAAGCTGAGTTCATAACCCTCTCTAACTAAACTAGAACCTGATAAAATATTTCTCCTAATACTAGGAACATGGTGCACACGATGAAGAGACAGCACACGCCCCGAAGTAAACTTCAGGTCCACCCGTCCAATTCCCATCACCCTCGCAGTGCTGCCATTCCCCATAGTCACGAAGCAGTCATGGATGGCCTGGTAAGATATAAAATTAGCCCTGTCAGCACACAAGTGTACATTGGCTCCTGTGTCTACCAACCATTCATAAGGTTCATAAATAGAAAACAATTGAGGGTTAAGAGTAATGTACGTGTCTCCAGAAGAAGCACCAGCGGTCACTACATTGACCTGAGGTGGAACAACACCAGTCTGTTGGCCTGTCTTTTCCTTCCTTTTTGGACAATCACCCCAGAAATGACCTTTCTGACCACAGACCCAACAATCACCTTTGTAACGTCGCGCGTTTTCCGGATCCCCGTGGATCCAGGTTTAGCGGGTTTGGTGGCCAATGTGAGGCCCATTAGTGTTGTGTGTTTCTTACTAGATCCTTACCGGGTTTGGTTTGGGTCCGTGTTGGTGTTCAGCTTGCTGGACACAGTGTGTTGGCGTCCAGGTGGGTGACGTCGACTGTGTGTTGGCGGCAGTGGTGTGCCGTTAACATGGTGTTAACGTCATCGATGAGGACGTTGACTGTTGAACTTGGCGTCAGGCTTTGTGGACGTCTAGTTGTGGCGGTCTGGTTAAACGGCCAAAGGGTTGACGTTAACCTGGCATGCCTGTGTTTTTATGGCAGACCCGAGCTCTGTTCTTTCCCCTCTCTCTCCTTTCCTCTTCCCCCACCTTCACCCTTGAGCTTCTTCGCGAGCCCTGACGGTCGGCGGGAGCTCGTGGGAAGGCCGTGGTGCGCGTGGTAGCGGCAGATCGGGCGGGGAATGACGGATTGGAGTGCGGTGTTCGTGAGACGTTTCTCGGGTTTCGGCATGATTCGAGGTTCTTCGGGAGTTTAATTGCGTTTCTGAGGTAGGGGTCGAGCCCTGTTAGCTTGTTAGAAACATTAAAACACGACTTAATCACTTGAACCAGCATTTTTATTGTATTTTCGGATCAAGTCATACCATGCGGGGTTAAAGGGTGGTTTGATGAATTTAATGTGTAAAGCATGTTGTAATGGGTTGTTCCGGGTTCTAGTATGTTAAAGGAACCATTTTTATAAGTTTTTCTGTAGTTTAAACGGTTGGAAAACCTGTAGAACTGGATTAGGGTTTCTGCAGGGTTTTAGGCCGGAGAACTTGGCGTCAAGATCTCTTGTCGCCAAGATCACCAGCCGGGAGATAAACGGCTAGATCGTTTGCCGTTTACTTCTTATAAGCGGCAGTCAATGTTGCCGCCAACCTGTGCATGTATCCATGCAGTGTTGTTTACGTAGTTTTCCTAGTTATGAATATTGTGTGATTGTGTGTGCATGGCGATGACCGGTGTGAGCCAGTGCACTTGTTATGCTCTTGGAGCATACTGCTCATGTAATGGGCATGTTTTACGTAAATGATATGTGATGTACGTAATCGCTTTCCGTGGTATGTGTGGTGCGTTGGCACCCGTGGCACTCTTGGAGTGCGTTGTCCATGTGTTGGACATGTGGTTTACGTGGAAGACGTGTGGTACACCATCCAGGGTGTAATATACACGTATTGTCTACGTGGTTTGAGTGTGTGTCTGCTACACACTCTGTTGTAATATAATTCTGGTGATTTATCGTAGTAACTGGGCAGTGAGGTTCTTGTGTGAGCCTAGCCATGACTTTGTGGTGTTTGGGCAGTAAAGGTCATATGTGGACCTAGCCCTGGTTTGTTGTTGTCTTTCGAATAGTGTTATATTGATTTATGTGTTAAGTGGTCTGTGTTGCCACGAAGGTCATTTCGTGACCAATGATAGGCAAGTTTGTAGTTCAGGTATGTGTTGGTGTGGGATAGCTTTGGGGTCACACGGTGACCGATGTTAAGCTAATCCTAACACTTGTATATTGTGAATTATAAGTAAGGCTATATGGTAAGTATCGTGGTTTGTGCTAGCCGAGTGTGGTGGTCCGCGCCTATTCCGGAATGCCTCTCTAGTCGGGTACCCCAGGTTCTTTGTGAGCCAGGCACGTGGTGTTTTGTTGTGCTCGGGGTTTTGTCCCGTACTTGTGTTGTACCGTTGAGGTCTGTGTCGTCTTCCTGGACACCCTCACTCCTGAGTTTGAGTTGTACGTCCGGCTGAGGGAAAGACGGCAGTGGGGCAGCGACTTCCCAGAGTTTGTTCTTTTGTCGCTTGTAGCGCGCTCGTATTGGGGGTACGGACACCAGTAGTCGACACTGGTCCCCAGCTAGTCCTGTTTTCCAGTGCCTCACTTTAGAGTGCTCCGGCCAGAGACTCTAGAGGTGCCAGGCATGGGCCTGCAGTTGTGTGTCTGCAGTGTGGTGTTGGTTGGTCTCCACAGTTGTTTGACTTCTTCCTAGTGGAGCGGCAGTTGGACCTTTCGTCCGTGACTGCGAGACTGAGAGGTAGTTCTTGTGTTGTGTTGTCCGGGTTGGATATTGGCCTGATCAGCCAGTAGTCCGTTCCCATGTGGTGGCGTCGTTCCCTTCCGACTCGTGCTTTGCTACTTGTCGTAGTTTGTGAGTTTGTGACTCGTGGTCGGGGTTTGACTAGTTCGAGGTGTGCCCTGGTGTTGGCACAGCTGTGACTGAGTGGTGGTTTGTGTGACTCGTCGATTAAGGTTTCACTTGTTATGTTGTGTCTAAGTGAGGGCACAATATAATCGTGGTTCAGTGTGGTGTTTATCACTTACTTATACCCTTGTTCGGGTGTTTGTGTTGTGGTACCTCAGAGTAGCAGGTACCTATTTCCTTTGTGGGTTACTTTATAGTTTTGTGGTGGTACATTGTGTACCAACCTTTCCGGGTACTTGTGTGTTGTGGGGGTCTTGTGGTTTGACCTGCCACTTGTTGTATCCTAACTGTTTTAGGTAGATCTTTGTTTATAATTTATCGTGAATTAGTTCATGATTATTAATTATGTTACCTTTGTGGGTAATTTTCCGATGAGGCTTATGGCCTAGGCATATTGTGGTTTAGTTAAGCTATGTTCCGTGGAGGCCGTGTAAGACCTTCCACTTGTTGAGTTTTACTCTTCTTGGATATGATCCCAATTATAGTTTTAGTGTGTTATGATTGGCTTCGTGGTAGCCAGTTCCGTTACCTTGTGTGTAGTTTCCGATGTAGTATGGTTTGGAGTATAAAGGACCAGCTCTTTGTTAGCAGTCCTATTACTCAAGTGTTTGAGGTTCGCCTGTGAAGCTTGTAGCCTGGGCAGTGACTTGCCTGTGTGGCTTATAGTTTAGGTAACCCGTTGTTGTAGCAGTGTGCCAGTGAGACTGTGGTTTAGGCACTTTAGTAGTTGGGTTGACTAATGATATTATGTTAGTCCTGTAGTCCTACTTTTCTTCTGAGGACTTTACGTTTATTATCATGAGCATGTTGAATTGTTATTTATTGTAATGATGTGAGCATGAAATGGTTTGGCTATTGTTGTTGCCAGTGAGACCCATTGGGGTTGAGGTGTCTGTGGTTACAGTGTTGTTTTGGGTAGCCCCTACTGAGCCAGTGACTTGTGAGGCTCACTCCCCTACAGTTCTTTTCAGGGCTTGCCGTGTGTTTGGCTTGCAGTGGCGTTGCGTCAGACTTGTACCACCAGCAGTAGTTTAGTAGTTAGTGTTGTGTGAGCTTGTGCTCCCTCGGGGTATGCCCAGGTAGTTGTACTCTTTTAATTAGACATGTATAATGTAATGGGACAGTTGTACAAATTTGTGAATAGATATGAGCACATGTACTTTCTTGTGTCTTATATTATTGTGGTTTGTCTTTTTGTACTCTTACTGGACACGTGTGTGAGATATCCCTTGCGACATTTCGGTGCGTTCGCGGGAGGCAGATCTGGATATGGAGCCTTAATGGGCATAAATACCCCGGTCCGTTACAACCTTGCTTCTTCTTCTTCTTGATTTTACCCTTGGGTTTAAACTGTGCATTAGAATCAACCTTGGATTTGCCCTTGAGATCTTTAAACTTGTTTTTCATGACTATGTTTGCACAAGCCTCTACAGGCATCACAGGTTTCTCCTTCCTATGTTCCTCCTCTATGGCAATGGCTCTCATCAGGTCATCTAGAGAAATAGCACCCCTCCTATGTTTTAGGGCCATTCCAAAGTCCTCCCAAGACTTAGGAAATTTCTCAATGATGCACATAACCTAAAACTTTTCTGGGAATTTCATTTCACCCTCAGCCAAGTCATGGATCATAAGAAGAAACTCATGTGCCTGTTAAGTGATAGGTCTGCCCTCAACCATGTGAAACTTGAGAAATTTATCGACAGGATATTTTTCTAGGCCTTGGTCCTCAGTGTTGTACTTTCTGTCATGTTCATCCCATAGTGCTTTGGAGGTCAGGAATGTCGAAGTACTATATACATCGAATAGGACATCCGATAAAGCAGTCAAAATGCATCCATGTCCTATGTGATCTCTTTCCTTCCATTCCATAGCCTTCTTAACACTTTCGAGATCATTCTCAATCACATTAGGAGAGTCAGATTCAATCACAGAAATCAACCCAATCATAGTAAACCATATCCGCATGCGTTGTTGCCAATGCTTGAAGTGTTGCCCTATGAATTTCGTTGGCATCATGGACATGTCTACTTTTGGGTTGAGAGTAACAGATGATGACGCCATGTTAAACGATATCTTCTCTAAGACTGTTATGAAAACAGTGGGAATAAAAGGTTTCGCATGGCGATAGAACATCCATAATCCATACAGTGCAAACATAGCGACATAATACAAGTTTGTGTAAATCAACATAGGCATCATTCCAAGAGGATAACAACAGATAAGCAAAGTATACATGCTGAAAATATGAACAAGAATATATCTATATAGAGGCAGTGGAGGCGTTCCAAAAGGAACTTACCTTAGAGAAGATATCGTCCCCACTATAGTGCAAAAAGGAAACAGTGATCTTCTCCCAGGGTACAACCACATCCAACAAGATAACAGTCGCACACCGTTGATCTCGTAAAGTGAAAATTATCTAATATGTAAATAAGGATCTCTATTGAATGTAGGGCAAAAGAAGCATGCACCGGACACCGACGACATGGAGAACAAGGCAGTTGGTGGCCGAGAGGAAGGCGCAGCACGCCGACGGCAACCAGCGACGGCGACGACCACGTCGAAGGTGAGGGAAAGAAGCTACCAGAAAAGAGCGATTCCCCGGTGGTGTGCACGACATTGCAGACAGAGAGCGCGAGAGAGACCGCAAGAGATTTATCACAACCGCCCATGCCCCACTACACGCCGGTTCACTTCTTCAGAGACGGGCGCGTCCCACAAGCCCAAGAAGCAAAAAGGGAAAAACGGATTGGAAAAAGAGTGACGGCCCAATAAAGCCCGCGTTCACCTCACACGCGCGCCGCCCGCCCAGCCCTGCCTGGCCCAGCCGGCGGGTGGGCGCGCGTGTGTGGTCTTGGGCATACCTCATTCTAGTTCCATAGGAATAAGTCCTTAGAACCACAAGGACTTATAAAGGCCACTCCCTTACTTGTGTTTTCCAATATGGGACAAAACCCATAAACACATAAGGCACACTCTCCTACCAAACTTTGAGTTTTCCCTAAAGCTTGCATCCACCCTTCTTCTACCCTACAAATATATGGGTGAATCTAATATGTCGGCACCCACCGCAATGGTACTGCTGACCATGAGCATCAGTGTGGCATCCGCCATCGCAGAAGGGAGGGGGGGCACCCTGCCACCCTGCCCCATGCAACGGCCCCTTGCCATTTGCATGGGGGCACCAGAAAAGGGCCCTCGGGCCATTTCTAGTAAGGGGGAGAGCGACCTCCCACCCCAACTCCTTTATCTCCCCCACCCCTCGCACGATCTTTCCCCTCCTCTAGTTCACCCTCTCCCTCTCTCGACTCTCTTCTTCCTCCTCTTCTTCCCTCCCCGCTCTCTCTCTCTTCTCTCTCTCTCTCTCTCTCTCTCCTCTCTCCTCTCTCTCCTCTCTCTCTCTCTCTCTCTCTCTCCTCCCTCGCTCGCCTTCTCACTGGAGGGGAGGCTCGCCGCGCCGCCGCTGCCTTGCTCGCCGCACCGCCGCTGCCTTGCTCGCCACTGGAGGAGACTCCCCCCCTCGTCGCGCCGCTGCGCTGTCCACCACCGAGAGCCCATGCACGGAGGACGTCGTGCGCGGGGTGCAGTCGCTTGCCGCCATCACCTATGGGAGAGCCTCGCCGCCGCCATTCGTGCCGCCTGCGGGTCCTACCATCGAGGTAAGGACCCCCCTTTCCCTCTCCAGCCTCAACTCCTCCTCCCCCTTCACCGTTCTCTCTCTCTCCCTCCCTTTCTCTCTCTTCTATGCGTGGCCTTTGGGCTGGGGGTTTCCGGCGAGGGGAGGACAGCCGGCGGCAGTCGCGCCGTCTGGCGACCCCCCCTGCCGCCGGCGCCAGTGCTGGCCGCCCGGTCGCCCCCCCCCACTCTTTCCCCCTCACCTCCCTGCGTTGCAGAGGAGGCATCATGAGGAAGAAGGAGGGTGGCGCAGCCGGGATCTGGGCAGTGCACTGCACCCCTGTCCCCTGGCGCACTGCGCCGGGCCGCTGGCCAGGGTTCCCTTGAGGCGCATTGCTCCAGCATACCCTTTTGGGCCCATTTGACCTCCGTTTTGGCCCATTTTTGCACCGTTTTCCGTGTGTTGTCGCTCCGGCTATGTCGGTGGGCCTGCCCGGGGTTGCTGGCCATTGTGTTGAGCCACATGGTGGTCGGATCCACCCGGGTCGGCTCCGACCGGGCCGGTAGTGCCTTTTGACCGGTCAACAGGGGGCAGTCGTGCAGGGTTTCTAGCACTCGTTGAGGGTGTTCCGAGGGCCGGCCGACTCTCCGCTTGTGCCGTGTGGGCATTTCGAGTTGACCAATTGTTGTGTTCTAGTTTGCTTCCGCCTGTGTTTCGTACCGCACTTGTGACGCTTGTGCTGACTCCCTAACACTGCGCCTTACTAGTCTTCGCCCGGTGCTGTGGCACTTGAGGGCTTGTCCTAGCGCACGGTGCGCTTTTAGGATTGTTACCATTTCCCGGGACCCCCATCCTCGTGGGCCGTTGAGGGTGGTCTCCAAGCTACGATCTTTCCCTCCTCTAGTTCACCCTCTCCCTCCCTCGACTCTCTTCTTCCTCCTCTTCTTCCTCCCCGTTCTCTCTCTCTCTCCTCTCTCTCTCTCTCTCTCTCTCTCTCTCCTCTCTCTCTCTCTCTTCTCTCTCTCTCTCTCTCTATCTCTCTCTCTCGCTCGCCGTCTCACCGGAGGGGAGGCTCGCCGTTGCCTTGCTCGCCGCCGAAGGAGACTCCCCCCCCCCTCGTCGCGCTGCTGCGCCGTCCGCCACCGAGAGCCCGCGCACAGAGGACGTCATGTGTGGGGTGCAATCGCCTGCCGCCATCACTTATGGGAGAGCCTCGCCGCCGCCATTCGTGCCGCCTGCGGGTCCTACCATCGAGGTGAGGACCCCCCCCCTCTCCCTCTCCGACGTCGACTCCCCCTCCCCCTGTGTCGTTCTCTCTCTCTCCCTCCCTTTCCCTCTCTTCTATGCGTAGCCTTTGGGCTGGGGGGTTCCGGTGAGGGGAGGACCGCCGGCGGCAGTCGTGTCGTCCGGCGACCCCCCCTGCCACCGGCGCCAGTGCTGGCCGCCCGGTCGCCCCCCCCCCCCCCCCCCCCCCCCCCCCCCCCCCTCACCCACCTCCTGTGTTGCAGAGGAGGCATCAGGAGAATAAGGAGGGTGGCGCAGTCGGGATCTGGGGAGTGCACTGCACCCTGCCCCTTGGCGCACTGCGCCGGGCCACTGGCCAGGGTTCCCTTGTGGTGCATTGTGCCAACAGACCCTTTTGGGCCCATTTGACCTCCATTTTGGTCCATTTTTGCACTGTTTTCCGTGTGTTGTCGCTCCGGCTGTGCCGGTGGGCCGGCCCGGGGTTGGTGGCCGTTTTGTCGAGCCACGTGGTGGTCGGACCCACCCGGGTCGACTCCGACCGGGCCGGTAGTGCCTTTTGACCGGTCAATAGGGGGCAGTCGTGCAGGATTTTCGGCACTCGTCGAGGGTGTTCCGAGGGCCGGCCGACTATCCGCTTGTGCCGTGTGGGCGTTCCGAGTTGACCAATTGTTGTGTTCTAGTTTACTTCCGCTTGTGTTTCGTACCACACTCGTGACGCTTGTGCTGACTCCCTAGCACTGCGCCTTACTAGTCTTCGCCCGGTGCTGTGGCACTTAAGGGCTTGTCCCAGCGCACGGTGCGCTTTTGGGGTTGTTACCGTTTCCCTGGACCCCCATCCTCGTGGGCCCGTTGAGGGTGGTCTCCGAGCCACGAGTGCGTCCGTCGAACGTGTCTCCGGACGGAGGGGAAAACGGTGTTGGACAGAGGCATTGAGT
Source organism: Colocasia esculenta (assembly GCA_014218235.1). Classification (NCBI taxonomy): domain Eukaryota; kingdom Viridiplantae; phylum Streptophyta; class Magnoliopsida; order Alismatales; family Araceae; genus Colocasia; species Colocasia esculenta. Next base: position 69,711,989 of record CM024754.1, on the reverse strand, counting down.
CGTTTGTGGAGCTCACTTAGTTGGTCCGGGTCCTGCAGAGTTTGGAGTGTCAAGGTGCAGGCCAGCTAGTTCGTTCTCACTGCCTCACCTTACGTGGTTCCGGAGCCGTGGCGGGAGGACAGGCGTGGGACCGTACTCCGGCCAGACTACGGCTTGTGGTTGTGTTTCATCCACGCGTCTCACTCCGACGGGAGGGGAGACTTGGACTTGTGGTCGAGCGGTAAGACGTCAGTGGGTGCACCTACCGACTAGTAGAGGTTGGTCTATGGCCAGTGTTCTTGTCTAGACGAGGGTTTTTTCGTCTGCGTGTGCAGCCTAGTAGCGTCCACCGAGTGCTTTTACCGAGTTGGGACTGTGCGTTGTTGTGACGTGTTGACGGTACTTGTGTACTTTCTGTTTATTTATTTCAGTACTTGCACAGTTGCCACTCTGTTACTTTACCTGCTTAGTGGTAGTTCTGTTCAGTTAATTTATCGCCACGTTTCTGCTTGCATAGTTAGTTACTCTTTTAGCCTTGTTGTTCTCCTGCCTAGTTAGCTGCGTTGTTCCTGTTTCCGCTGTTCAAACGGTGAGGGGTGGGGTCCTTACTGGGCTTCGTTCGCGAAGCTCATTCCCCTTACTTCCTTCCAAATTTGAGCTTGAGGGAGCTAGTGCTCGTGTTCGGACAGTTCTGCGTTGTGTTGCTTGTGGTCAGCAGTGTTAGCAATGGTCAGTATTTTCTTTTGCACTTGAATTATTATCTAGGACATTCTATATTCTTTCTTTCGCTGTTGTATTTCTTCATATTGTTTAGCTATTGTAACTTGTTGTATATCTCACTAGACATATTTTTAACCCTTCCGAATCTTCGGATCCGTGGGTGGTGGTCCAAGGGTCAGGTACTTGGAAGGTTCCGGGTATCAGATTCTTGGGTCGTTACAATCAGTACATACGACTATGTTTTCAACATGGCAAATATTTCCTGACATGGTGGCGCCCAACATAGCGCGCATCGCCTTCCTCAAACAGGGGAGGGGTGCACCCTGTTCTGTGTTAAATTAGCCTCTTTAAATATTTTGAAAAATCAATATCAGTTATCAGGCGGTGATGTTAGAAATATATTTTTAAGTTAAAACATTGGTTAAAAGTTATTGGATTGGGAGGCAGCTATGTGTCATACATGGGCCGGACTCACCACGTCCCAAGGCCCAAGATCCAGCTCCCACGTCGCACACCTACCGATGCTGACACTATGTGCTTCAGATAATATTCATGAGTGCCCATGAGAGTTCTCTCTTTGTGGGACCATTTGCTACACTTCCAGTCCACTCTTCACCGTAAGGATACTTTATTATCTTTTTTTACTACTACTATTCTATATTTGTGATAACTGTTTTACAAGAGATCAATATTGTACAAATATACAAAAAAAAAAAAAAAGAGAGAGAGAGAGAGATGGCTCGCCTATTCATTTCATATCCCACACTTAAAATTTAAATACATATTTTTATTTATCATGTATATATTTGATATTATTTTATTATTAACTATCGATCTAATACAAATTCTCTTCTTTTCTCATCAGGACTGAAGATCTGCCTTGACGGAGTTAAACGAAACAATGCTTTCAATTAGTAGATCATTTGCAGAAGCCACTACAAGATTATCTAAAATTTTATCAAAAGTTTTCGACAAATTTATATCTGTCAAAAATTTCATTGATATTTGTGTTAGAATGTTTGACGGATAAATCTGTCGAAAAATTCATCGACAATTAACGACATATTTTTTGATGAATTTATATCTATCAAAAAATTATGACAGATTTTTCCATCGAAAATGCCGTCCAAAACGCCGTGAAAATCCCATTTTCGTCACAATCTTCTTCCCCAAACCCCTTGCGCCGCTCTCCCACTCTCTATCTCTCTCTACCGTAACCACTGTTACTGTACCCGAAGCCCTCGGGCTTCCACCGCAGCCGCCGCAACTGCCGCCGGCCATCCCCTACGCTGCCATCTTCTTCCCCAAACCCCCTGCCCTGCTCTCCTACTTCCTCTCTCTACCGTAGCCACTGTTGCTGTAGTCAGCCGCCGTCGCGCCACCACCGCAGCCGCCGGCCATCCCCTGCCCCGCCGGACGTCTCCCCTGCTAGGTTCCCTGTTTCTCTTCCTCTGCCGCCCCCTGCCCCAGCTCCCCCGCTGCCCCTCCCGCCATCTGCCCCGCCGCCGCCCACCCCCCATCTGCCCCAACCAGCCACACCCCTCCCTCTCACCGCCGTCACCCACCCAGGCACCCCCTCCCCTCTCCGGCCATCCCCCATTCCCCGCCACCGCCCCTCCGTACCACCCCCCTCCCGTCCACCCCTTTCCCCACTCAGTCACCACTCACCAGCCCCTCCGGCCTGCATGGCTGGCCCTTCCAATATGGCAGCTGACTAGTCTAAAAGATGATTTTTGGTAATTAATTTTTGTGGATGCTAACTTTGTACTGATGTTGATTTGCTGCTTAGGTTTATCTTCTTCTCCATCATATTCCAATGATCTCTACCTTTTTAATTATCCAAACATGCTTCAGTACTTCACCATCTAGAAACCCTACAAAGCCCTTTTCAAATTTCTTTGTGCTCTCAATGTCCAGAACATATTTCACCATGTTGGGCTAAAATTCCTCGTCCGTGAGAGATTAAATTCCTCTGAAATTATCAGATAGTAAATGAAATAATTCACCTCGCAGATGATGTTCACACCTAAAAAAGGCCCATTTGCAGTTCAAAATAGATTAACACCACAACGATAGATATGTCAATTTTGACATTATATTGAACAAATTTTATGTCGTATTGCAATGCCCTAAAGTAACTCTCCTTATTTAATCATTTTGAGGGAATTTTTTATTTTATAAGATTTTAGAAAATTTTGTGATGCCCTTTGATGGAAAATTGAAATTTCAAATTGGCATCTAGATTTTTGGACTCAATTTTCAAAAGCAAGCCGCGTCTTTTGACAGCGACGCCAATTCAACCCCGCATCAATCCTCTTGGACATGAATCTGATTTCCATAATTTGGCTAATACTCTAGTAATTTCCTTTTATGATTTTGAAAATAATTTATTATCATATTTGAATGATGTCTGATCTCTTGGATGTTAATTTGGCTTTCTTTTTACAAATTTTGGCAATTTTCTTAAGCGTATTTGGAAACTTTTGGAATGGCGACGTGTCGCTAATTAGATGCCACTTTAATTTATGTTGTCTGTCCTAGACGCCAATTTGCTAATTCTATATTTTGCTCATTGCCTTCTTCCAATACAACTTTGAGGAAGGAAGAACTTCGAATTCTGGTCGTTTCATGACCCCCAACTACGAAATTTCTCCTATAATCATATCTTGGTCTCCCCCCTTGAGAGGCTAATGTTCTTCTCGCTACTTGAGGTTATTGTGCTCATTGTGAGTTGATAGAGAAGCATTGCAAAGGGGAGTGTAGACATGCCATTTTCGACAACATACTAAGTACATTTCATGTTATACCGCAATGTCTTAAAGTGGCACTCTTCAATTAACCTCTTGAATAATTTTTCTATTTCTCTAGATTTTTTAGAATTTTTAGGAATTTTTCTAGGGCTTTAAAGGGGTCTTCTGTGCACAACTGATTCGCGACTAACACAGTGGTCGCGGTTTAAAGAGTTTGATCTACGACGAATCAAACTGTCACGTATCACACTTCTTTTTCTGGCATCTACCATGTTTTGAAATCGCATCCATCCAAGCCGTCGAGTTTAAGAGTTTCCCATTTTGAATTATGGCAAATTCCAAAATTATTTTTGGAAAGATTTTATTGCTAATTAGAATCGCATCCACATGGTCCGTCGCATTTCTGACCTTCCATGGTATGAAGATCGATTCCCATCAGAAGATCGATTCTTTCAAATACGTGACCACTCATGTCGTCGCGATTCAACATTCTAGTTATTAAATTTGGAAAGAATCAATCGATATTGGAAGTGTTGAAATGCGTCGTTCTTTGCCGTCGCGATTCTAAAACCTATTATAATCGATGTTTGGAAAGCCTTAATCGAAGTAAGTGGATCTTATTAAACACGACGCTTTGGTCGGTCGCGATTCATCTCAATAGGCGACCATTGTGTCCATCGCGATTTACCAAATTTACCCCTATAAGAAGACCCCCAAGGCCATTGTTTTACAGATATACCCAAGCACTACGGCGAAGCCCTGCCACACTGAAGAGTCAAACTCTGAGCTAAAGAAGAAGAACCCCCCTCTCAAGCTATTGAAGTCTTCATCAAGTGGAGTCCATTCTTAAATCCTTTAGGCTTTGAAGCAATAAGGAGGAGGCTTCTTCCTCTTTGGGCATCACAGCACCAAGCCACTCCGCAGAATCTTCTTTCTCCCTTCATTCTTTGCTTTAATTCATTTTTATTTAGTTCATTCATTCACACTTCATAACTCTCACACACCACTTCATTTCTTTCACACCTATATTTTTAGGGGTTTTACACCACCTCCACAAGGTGTGTCTAAGCCCATGCAAGTGCATTTTCTATATCTCTCTTTGAATTTGATACTACGCAACTTAGACTAATTTCCTCTTCACTTGTTTGCTTGTTTCTTTCTCTTTGCAAGGTAACCACGAGCTAAAGTCTTCTTTGCCGGCTGGCCAGTTGGAGGAGTAAGAGTCAACCCACTGCATCTCACTCTTGAGATCTTTGGGTGAAGGTAAGTAACGCTCCGCCTCTCACTCACTCCTTCGGTACTCTCATGTACTTGGCGATCACACCCTCCATTCTCGTGCACGCACGCACTCTCTCTCTCTCCCTCTTCTTCCGTATCACTTATCCTTTATTTTTTTTAAAAAAAAATCTTTCTTTTTTAATCATTCTTTGTGGAGTGTTTGAACGAAAAGCACATCACAGGGAGGTGCTACCGGATTTCTTCCTCAAGAGCTTCAAAGCCACCTTCATCAAGCTCAAGCGTTGCTTTCTTTTTCTCTTCTCTTTTCTCTTTTCTTCTTCTTTTTCTTTTTGATGTTTTTTTTTTGGCATGCATCACACCACTCACAACACACTTTGATTCCACCTTTGAGAGAGTTCACACCCTTTCACACACCATACATCACACGCACACCCACCTTTTGATCCATAGGGGTTTAAAAACTACCACAAGATCGGATCATGCACATGTTTTGGTTCGTTTATACACTTCAGAATTAATACTACACATGTTTAAATTCTAATCCATATTTCTCTTCTTGTTGTTGTCTTTATTTTGCAAGAATAATCAAAATAAAACCTTCTCCATTGAATGGCCGATTGAACGAAGAAGAGAAGAACCCTAATCCCACATTTTCAAGTCAGGGTACACATACGTGATCACCTTCTATTATTTCCTTTGAGACCTATGATCTCTGGCGATCACACTCCATCTTTATGTACACACACACTCTTTAGTTTTCTATTCATTCATCTATGGTGATAGAGTTTCATGTGAAGGGTGTGTGATCTATTTAGAGGCATTCTTGTCATGCTAGATCACAGTTTAATGTGATTTTTATGGTGTTACAATAAGAAGAACATTTCCCTCTTCTTCATCTCCGCCTTTTGAAACCCCATTGAGTGATTTCTAGGCTGAAATGGTCAATTTGATGTGCTTCTACGAAGAATCGGACTTTTGTATCTAAACACATCAAGAGTAGTTGCCACTTATTAAATATGGCATTGATACATGGCATGTTAAGAGAATGGAATCACAATCGGGTTGACTGCTACGTCTTCAAAATAGCTGATTGATTTGACCGCATCGCTAGTCAATGGCCTGTTAAGGCTCCAGCAGTGTATTGCATGTCGATGTGTGGTGGTGATTCAGTGTGTTATCATGCCCTCAGTATTGGGATGGGGTATTCTTGGCATGGCGTCTAGGTATGTTTTATTTGGCACGTAGTTTGAGATGTTGGTCGATGATGGACGACCTTGTGTTTGTCCATGCAAGGCAACCTTGTAGTTGGTTTGCCAAGAAAGGGACAAGGTTGTGGTCTTTGGTGCATCAAAGATGCGTCTGTCCTAGGGATGTGTGTTTGTGGTGAGTGTGATCCTTGTGGTTATCGTGTTCCAAGGCAACTAGTTGTGGATCAGATTTTGTGTATGGTTTCTTATGTACTGTGTGCTGGCGACTGTTAATGTTACTGTTCTAACATGATGCTTACCATTTGGGATATCCCAGTATTGTGCGTACCTTGCACTATGTGCACTGATAAGGTTTGGCCTTTGTGCTATGTGCACTGAGAAATGTTTGGTGCCCTCTTCTTGGACCCCCCTTTCATAAGCTTACATCGGGGCAGGGGAAAGATAGCGTAGGATAGCTTGTTGTTGTTTGCTTGAGTGCACTAATGGCTTGGTATTTGGACACCTAGTAGATGTGTAGGTCCCCAGCTAGTCTCGTGTTTCTCACTTGCCTCACTCTGTGGCCCACAGAACCCATAGAGATAGATAAGTATGAGACTATAGCCTGGCCTACCTACAAGTGTAGTATGTGTTGTGTAGTCTCCACCACCTCACTAGTCAACAGGATGACAGGTGTGGATGTAACAAAGTGTTTCTGACTACGAGACTGGTGTTTTTCTGTTGCCACTATGCTAGTGTGTTGTGTCCAGATATGGAGGTCAGTTTACGTAGGTTGACTCAACGAGGTTCAAGTGTGTGGTACTGAGTTCTTCGCTTGTGGTCATGGCTTGCATAGTACATGTGGTGTCTGCCTTCGCTTGTGGTCATGGCTTGTACATTACATGTGGTGTCTGCCTTCGCTTGTGGTCATGGCTTGTACATTACATGTGGTGTCTACTTTTGCATCAAAAGCATGGTTCACTAGTTGATGGTGACACAACAGGTTGTTTTGGTACCTTCTTGGCTACTGTGTATAGCAACATCACCTGTTCTCTGGATACTATGTACCGTAGTTTTGGGATTTTATTGTAGTTACTCTACACCTTAAATTAAATTATCTATATACTGGCTTACTGTGGTTTGGCCGAGTGCGGGACTAGAGGATTCCTATTGAGCCATTGCCTTTGTGAGGCTCGTCCCTTACTTTTTTAGGTGTGCTCGATGAGACAGCATTGACCTTGGCCCAGCCGTCTGGCATAGTGGCATTATGGGTACTAGTAGCTAGTTTCTTTGTTTTTTCCTACCTTATGGTATGTCCCTTAAGGTGATGTACCTTAATTCTATACTCATTATAAATTGGGATATTGTACCATTATTAATGAAATCTTTATTTTTTGTTATAGTTACTTGTACTACTTGTATTGTCACGTCCCAAAGCATGGCAGCGGAAGATTTATTTGATCGTTGAGACGTGAACAGTCGAAAAATAAGCCTCTAGCGAGCAATCACATATAACACAACTATTTGTGCTCATAATAAAACTCAAACTCTTTATTTCATTTCAATAATGAGAACCGGTACATACTCCATTTCAAGTTCCAACTATAGAACTAAAACTCAATAAAAGGATAAATTACATACTATCCTCACTCCTACTACATCATTCTAGTACTCTCAAACTCAATCTATAATACTATGACTCTAAGATAACTTGACTTCAATACTAAGGCTTGAGAGCGCTCTTGTCACGCCCCGACGTGGAATGTCGGAGCGCGAAGGCAGTTGCAAGAAAAAGGTATAGAACGAATACTAGACATCAAACCATTGCACATTGAATAATACTAAAGCAAATCTTTCTCATTAATAACTTTTCAATGTCTAGTTACAACCACTAATATCAAAGCCATTCTATAGGGCCCAATTACATTGCAATAAAAGGAAATAACTAACTACAACTCTAAGATAACATAATGACTCGAGGGTACTCCTGGATTCACTCTTGGTCATTCCCTTCCTCGTTAGTGTATGTGTCATCCTCGGTCTCACCTGAGAACACAACATCAAATAACGTAGGGTGAGCGATAACGCCCAGTAGGACTTAAATCTCAGGCTCAAGCAAGCTTTAAATAATTAACGCATTTAATGGCAGAGTATCTAAAGATAGCAGGTACAAGAGAGTCAAAATATAGCAAGAGATAGCACAACAGGTAACAGGATAGCACAATAGCACGAGATCGAGTATAGTTTCCAAAAATAGCATAAGTATCGAGTATAGCACGAATAGCAGGATGGCCATAGCACAACTAGCACAAGTATAATAATAGCACGATGAGTATAGCACTTGTTTGTCATTCTAGACATCGAGAGAGTATAACACATTTTGTGTTTTGATTGTCATATAGATAGTCGAGATAGATAGCACTTGAATGTAATGCCAAACACTCTGATCATTTAACTCCCATGGGCACTAGCACTTTCGGGCGCACATCCCAGGACCAGATCGAGCCCTTTATATATTGTCAGGCATTGGTTATATTGTATCTTTAGACAATCAGTCAATGGCCAATATAAAGTACCAAGAATAGTTAAGAGCACTAGATGAATAGACGAGATAGTAGAGAGAACGTGAATAGACGAGCAAGTAGAGTATAGATGAGAGCTAAGGGTACATCACGTAAAACAACGAGTAAACAGGCGATAGTAACAGTTGCACAACACGCGCACGTCGTATTGGCAGTTAGGTGGAATTCATGATCTTCCCACTGGCCATGTTATGCACAAATCCAGAGGTCCGACGTGATTCAAGGTAAGAGCAAACTTCTAATAGCCGTTTGGATCATATCGATCCCTAAAGGTGTAATGGGTGTTAGGGTACAACTGGCTCGTCGACCATGTGGGAATCCATGATCAGAGGAGACTTACGGAGGCCTTGTGCAAGGGTTCACTAGTCCGGCGAAAGGAATATCCGACGGAGAGTTCACCACAAGCCAAGTAAAGTGTGTATACTTTATTGCCCTAGAACAGTGGAGCGTCGATATCGGTATATAAACAACGCAAGAAACGAATACAAGTCCTTTAAAATAGGGCAATTAATATACTTTATTGCAATAAATTACCAGATACATTATGAGATATTTTATGCCAGATTTCAGCCATATATGGATGGTTCATGTGTGTGCATGTGTAAGAGAAATAATAGATAGAAAAGAAGTCGTGAATATGTATTTTAAAGCATTCAATATAGCTCCATTTTAAAACAGGTGTTTTTACTGTGTGTAAAGGCGTAAGAATTTTGTAGAAAGTGAGAGCAATAAATTTTATGGGTTTTCATCAAAAATCCTGTGAACGCGACGTAGGCCAGTAAAGGTCGCGACAGGGTCAGGGCAGATCGCGACAGGGCCTGAAAAGGGTTGCGACAGGGCTGCCAGGACAGAAGGCCAGAACGCGACGTAGGGTACTATCGCATTCAGAACGTGGCAAGGAAAACATCGCGACGGGCTTGAGAACGTGACCTATCGGGCCGTCGTGTTCTCAGGTCCATGGCCTGAGTCTGACAGAGTTCTGCTCTGTCTTAGATTGCGGTCCAAAATTATTAGATTTTGATACAGGGTCGTTCAGAAAATCATAACTAATTGTATACACGATGAAAAATCATGAAACTAATGGCAAATGAAACTAGACATGCGAGAGTACTTCTAGTAAATAGGAATTAAAGAGAGAGCATGGTTTGAACATGGTTTGAGCATAAACAATAACGAGTATCACAGAACATGATACAGAGAGCAAGATTGATTTAATTCGAGCAACATGCTCAACATAATTAGAGCTTTTAGGGGCAAAAGATCCCCAACAACATGAAGTGTCTACAGTAAAAATTTCGTAGTATGGGATCAAGTGTACATGGAGATATGATTCAAACATGATGACTCGGAGTTATCATGTTTGCAGAACTTCTAAAATCAAGAACAAAAGATTGACTTGATGAAAAATTATGAAACAAGAGGGCTTTTGTTCCTGGTGATTGGAACTACCTATAGATGGATTTGATTTAGTTTTGCTTGTGAGAATGCCTACCTTTGACTTGATTTGTCTTCTAGGGTTAAAATCTCCAAGAACGAGGAAGAAGCTCCAAGAACTGCTCCTCCCCACGAGATCACCTCCTTCTTGGCCTCTTCTCCACGTCCAACAACCTTTGGCAACGAGCTAGGGTCGGCCAAGAGGGTTTAAGAGATGTATTTATGCATGTATGGGTTCCTATTCCTACTTCTATTCTAATTGCTCTTTAATTACGAGATTTCCTAACTCCAACCTTCCTTTCTTGCTTTCCAACCTCTATTTAGGTTAGGATGGGATCTAAATTCGTGCTAAATCATAAGGGGTAGGCTTAGGAATCTAATTCCAACTCTTATTGCCTCTTTTAATGCTTAAAGAGTCCTTTTCTATTTAGGAGATATTTAGACTCCGAATTTAGGGTATTTTCTTTTTATTTACTATTTGTAAATTCATATTTTGACCGAATAAGTTCCAGAGGATCCATTAAGCAAAGCCCATTACTCTTTTCTATTTAATGGGTTTTATTTAATGCTCTTTTCATTGAATATCCCTTTAGCTGAGTTTTTAATTTATTATTTAAATTTTTATTTTCCTCAAAAATTCAGGTTGCTACAGCTCTTCACTCTTGTTCATCCCCAGTGTAGTCTTGGTTCTCTACATCATCAATTTCCTAATCATCTGAAATGTTGGGAAGTAGGTAATGAGCGCACTCGCCCAGTAAGATTTACATCTTCCAGCAATGATATAAGTATTTAACAGTTTAAAAGTTAGAAGGTATGCACATGATATGTACTATGCAATTAAAACGACGGTAATAACATGTGGATAGTGTATCATGCGAGATAGTAAGATCAAGAGATGTAATGATCAATCTAGCAAGAAGATTGTATTCAAGAGTTCAAGATAGAGTGATCAATGAACTAGCAAGATGGTAACCTCATGAGCAAGAACATGATAGCATGTAGCATGATTGGCCATTTCACGAGCAAGCAAGCATGTAACAAGCATGTATCTTTCATGAGCAAGATATTCAGTCCACAAGTCATTTGACATGTACTAAGGATCTATGCCACATTGGAATGCGTATCATGAACATGTGTAATGTGGTTTATGTATCTAGCATTTACACGCAAGTACTCCCAGCACAGATGCAACGCCAGTAATCATTATGTAAGGAATCGATCGGGGCGCAGCGGAAACGCGATTTCCACAGATAGATATCGTTGCCGGTGGTTGGATCGAACAAAAACCGTGAACCCACGCACAGGAAGATCCGATCTTTACCTTTGCGGGGTTGCAAAACTTCTGAATCCGGGGAGGAAGTGGCGCTGGAGGCGCTGGTGCTTCAAGCCGTTCAAGTGTCCGGCCTCTAGACATATCCACACGAGCTCTGGACGCAGACGGGATCTCCTCGGTCTCCACGCGTCTCCCGGATCTCAACTCCACCATGTGCTAGAGAGAGAAGAGAGAAGAGGTGGGGGCGCCCTGGAGAGAGAGAGGAGTGGGGCGGCCAGGGAGAGAGCCTGGAGCTTGGCCAGGGTTTGACTCTCTGCTAATACTTATAGACACTGCGGTTTTTCACAAAAACCTAGTTATTGTCTATAACAACCATCCTGCCCAGTCTACTCGAAACTCTATTGCGTGTGACCCTCTAGGCCCAAGTGCTAGTCCAGTTTTCTGCCCATTAAGCCCAATAACTCTTTATTGACTTATTGCAATTAATTAATATCTCATATTAATAATTACACAATCAATTATCGTCTCACGATAATTGATCGGGCTTCCAATCAAGTTGGGTACCAAGCAACACCACTTGATCCTGGAAAGCATTGGGGTTCAGCAACCCAATCAAGGAACCTTTTTCTGTCATCAGTTACCACGTGACTATAATCCTTCGCTCGCACAATGCTCCCGAGTGCACTTAGGGTATGGTCAACTGTCAAACCCTAATATGTGCACTCACCTGGTTTAGATGTCGCATAACAATATCAGAAAACTCCTTTTCTGATAAGTAGTCATACCCTGGCCAGGGACTATCAGGCATCTTTCCTTAGAGCATTCACTCTCTTATTACCGAGAGCGAGCGATCCCATGTTGACCACACAATCACCTTCGAAGGTATTCCGCTAGATCCGAACACTTAACTGATTAAGACCTCATGGTTAGAGATCTATAAGTCAAGGTCAAAACCTAGAAGTCCACCAACAAGGTGTCCTTGGTGTCTCAGGTCTAAGGACCAATCACGCCACTGTGACAATGAATCTAGCTGGTTGACAGTTAGGTAACATTACCATCCAGCGATTCATAACGGATCAGTTCAATGAACTCATTCCCCAATGAGCACCTACAGATTCACCTTAGTGTCTCCACACGAGTGACTATGAGATCAGTCACCCTCATCATATGAGCAGGTGCAACATGTACTAGTCTAACTAGATATCAGATGTCCTTCTCGAATATCCTCCGACTAGGAACAATTAAGAATATACATTTAAAGGATATTAATCTCATTGTTATGATCTCATCATAATTAATATCCATTGCGTATATTCATGGACTTCATAATGAAACGGTAAACGAATTACACATGATGAATATAAAAGCCTTATTATTATTATCAAAGAACAAGATTGTACAAGTTATGATTGGCTTGAGGACACCCATAACTAACAATCTCCCACTTGGACTAAAGCCAATCACCTTTATGTCTTAAACCCATAGACTCTAGGTGGCGCTCAAACACGATTTGAGTCAAAGGCTTCGTCAGTGGATTTGCAATGTTGTCAACTGAAGGAACTCTTTCCACCAGTACATCTCCTCTAGTGATAATCTCCCTGATCAGATGAAATCGCCTCAGAATGTGCTTTGACTTCTGATGAGACCGCGGCTCTTTCGCTTGTGCAATGGCCCCATTGTTGTCACACAGCAATGGGATCGGATCAGAGTCACCCGGCACCACACCAAGGTCGGTGATGAACTTCTTCATCCACACTGCCTCCTTGGCGGCTTCAGCTGCAGCAATGTACTCAGCCTCTGTCGTCGAGTCTGCAGTGGTTTCTTGCTTGGAACTCTTCCAGCTCACTGCACCTCCGTTTAAGGTGAACACAAACCCAGATGTAGACTTGCTATCATCTGGATCTGACTGGAAATTCAAGTCAATGTATGCCCGAAGTTTTAAGTCCCCTCCTCCATAAACCAGAAATATATCCTTAGTCCTTCTCAAGTACTTAAGGATACATTTCACTGGCATCCAGTGTGTTTCACCTGGATTTGCCTGATATATGCTCATAACACTTAGAGCAAATGCCACATCAGGCCTTGTACATAGCATGGCATACATGATAGACCCTATAGCCGAAGCATAGGGGACTCTATCCATGACTGCCCTCTCTTCAAGAGTCTTAGGAGACTGCTCCTTAGAGAGATTAATCCCATGTCTCATAGGTATGAGACCTCTCTTGGAATTTTCCATGCCAAACCTTTTGACAATGGTATCTATGTACATTGATTGGGTTAAGCCAAGCATCCTCTTGGATCTATCTCTATAGATACGTATTCCCAATACGTAGGATGCTTCTCCCAAATCCTTCATGGAGAAGTTCTTTGGCAACCAAACCTTTACTGATGATAACATCCCTACATCATTCCTAATGAGTAAGATGTCATCAACGTAAAGTATGAGAAAAGTGATAGCACTCCCACTGATTTTCTTATACACACATGGTTCATCTTCATTCTTAATGAAGTCATAAGATTTGATAGCCTCATCAAACCTTATGTTCCAACTACGAGAAGCTTGCTTCAATCCATAGATGGACCTTTGAAGCCTGCATACTTTATCTAGACACTCTTTGGATGTAAAACCCTCAGGCTGTATCATATACACTTCTTCTTCAATGTTTCCATTGACGAAAGCGGTTTTTACATCCATCTGCCAGATCTCGTAATCAAAGTATGCAGTAATGGCAAGAAGAATTCTGATCGACTTTATCATAGCAACTGGTGAGAAAGTTTCGTCATAGTCAATTCCTTGCCTTTGACGATACCCCTTTGCCACCAACCTTGCCTTATAATTGTCGATCTGTCCATCTGCACTGATCTTTCTCTTAAAGATCCACTTACACCCAATAGGTACAATACCTTCAGGCAAGTCTACCAAGTTCCAAACTTGGTTGGTGTACATGGACTACATCTCAGAATTCATGGCATCTCGCCATTTCCCTGACTGAGGACAATCAATAGCCTCTTGGTAGGTCTTTGGATCATCATCCTCATTATAAGACATGCCTTCACTAATATGTCCAACATATCTTTCAGGCTGTCTAGGTACTCTACCAGACCTATGCTGAATGTGTGTATATTCCTGAACAGGTTTCGGAACTGATGTTTCAACTGGTGGACTTTGCACAGTCTGTGGATCTAGAACCTCTTCTAGATCTACCTTACTCCCACTGTCCTCTTGGGTAAGGTACTCCTCTTCCAAGAAGACAGCTCTCCTGGCAACAAACACTCTTTGTTCACCAGGATGGTAAAAGTAGTACCCAATGTTTCTTTTGGGTATCCAACAAACCTGCACTTATCAGTTCTGGAGTCCAGTTTATCTGGGTCGTGTTTCTTTACATGGGCAGGACAGCCCCAGATTTTAACATGTTTAAAATCAGGCTTTCTACCCTTCCATATCTCATATGGAGTGGAAGACACAGATTTACTGGGAACCCTGTTCAGCAGATATGCCGCTGACTCTAGCGCATATCCCCATAAGGAAACTGGTAACTGTGAACGGCTCATCATGGATCGCACCATGTCCAACAAGGTACGATTTCTCCTTTCCAATACACCATTCATCTGTGGTGTATAGGGAGGAGTCCATTGAGAAAGGATACCATTGTCCTTTAAGAATTGTGTGAACTTTGTACTTAAGTATTCACCTCCTCGGTCTGACCGTAGGATTTTAATAATCTTTCCAGTTTGTTTCTCAACTTCATTCTTAAATTCTTGGAATTTCCCAAAGGCTTCAGATTTGTACTTCATTAAGTAACAAATCCGAACCTTGAGTAGTCATCCGTGAATGTAATGAAGTATGAGTAGCCACCCTTGGCTTGGGTAGACATTGGACCACATACATCTGAATGTATTAGTTCCAATATGTCCTTGGCCCTATCTCCATGTCCACTAAATGGAGATTTGGTCAACTTACCCATTAAACAGGATTCACAAGTTGCATATGATTCATAATCAAATGGATCTAAGTATCCATTCTTATGCAACTTTTGAAGCCTATTCTTGCCAATGTGACCAAGCCTACAATGCCATAAGTAGGCAGTGTTCACACTATTCTTACTTCTCTTAGGAGAAACATCAACATGGAGATTTTCATAAGAGACATCAAGCAGATACAAACCATTCACCAAACTTGCTAAAGCAACTAGTTTATTTCTTAAATAAACTGAACAACTATTGTTCTCAATGGTAAACATGTATCCAATTCTGTCTAAACAAGAAACAGAAATAATGTTCTTAATAATACTAGGCACATAGTAGCAATCATCTAATAAAAGCAAATCTCCAGAGGGTAACTTGAGCTTCACTGTCCCCACAGTGTGTGCACCAACACTTGTGCCGTTTCCAAGCCTCAAGTTCACCTCGCCCTTGCTCAGCTTCCTTTTACTTGTCAGCACCTGCACATCATTGCAGATATGAGAAGCACATCCAGTGTCTAAAACCCAAGATGTAGAATCTCTAATAGACAAGTGAAGATCTATCATATAGATACTGAAGCTTCGCCAAGCTTCTGTTCTCCTGAGCCTTCATTGCAAGATAGTCCTTGCAATTTCTTTTCCAGTGCCCCTTTTTCTTGCAGTGGAAGCACTTGCCCTTTTCTTCTCCTTTGCTTATGTCCTTCTTTTGTTTCTGCCTAGACTGCTTCTTTGCATTGCCTTTCTTAAAGGCTTGCCTGCTCTCTCTTCTTGTTGGACTTTCCAACCATGAGAACAGTGAGCTTTTCCTTCTTAAGTTGCCCTCAGTAGTCTTCAGCATGTTGAGCATCTCAGCTAAACTCACCTCAATCTTGTTCATTGTGAAGTTCACAATGAACTGGGAATATGAATCTGGAAGTGACTGGAGAATGAGGTCCGTGCTTAGTTCCTTGTCAAGAGGAAAACCAAGCCCTTCGAGCCTCTCAATCCACTCTATCATCTTCAGCACATGAGATTGTACTGAAGACCCCTCTGCCATGCGAGCTCTGAACAGGGCCTTGGATATCTCATATCTCTCCACCCTGCTCTACTCTTCAAAGAGCTCCTACAAGTGCTGCATGATGGATCTAGCATTCATGTTCTCATGCTGCCTTTGCAACTCATTGCTCATTGAGGCAAGCATGTAGCATTGGGCCAGAGTGGAATCCTCCTTCCACTTCGCAAACTCAAGTGTTTCCCCTTCAGGTGTATTAAGGGGTGGTTCAGCTGGGATCTCACCCTCCAGGACATAGGCAATGCGCTCAGACCTGAGGACAATCTTCAGGTTTCTGAGCCAATCCGAGTAGTATTGGGCCTGTCAATCTGTTGGCATCCAGTATGCCACGGAGTGGGTTACCTGACGACATTTTTGCCTATAAAGGAAATGTAAACACAATTAGCAGATGTTCATAATAATAATTAAATCTAGATTAGGACTTTAATCAAGATTAGCTCCCACTATTTTTCGACAGACTGTATAACCCTCAATATACAGAATGGGAGACTCCGACGGTCTCCTAGTGGGGATCAGAATCTTACAGACTCATAGCATGATCTTGTGGATAGCACAACAAACCATACTATGATCTAAAAGCGGTCAACTCTTGACACTTGCAACTCTTGCAATATCCGATCTTATTTTGGCCCCTGAATTTTAATGACCTTGTGGATAGCACAACAAGTCATTAAACCCAGTCTAAGCAGTACCATCATTACGTAACGAGCATAGATTTGGATGTAGCCCTTGTGGATAGCACAACAAAGCTACACCAGTCCTCTATCCCGTTTAAGGCATCACTATGCCATAGTTTTAGTCTGTCATCAAATTTGGCAAGCCTTGTGGATAGCACAACAAACTTGCCCGATCTAATGGCAATCCTAAAACTATAATGATGGAGGGCCACGTAATTCATTCTTAATGATTACGCTACGACTTAAAATTTAAACAAGGAGGGATTTTGATATATTTTATCTTGGTCTCTATATCTGCGTGCTATTGATATATAGAATTTGGAATATCATATATTTAATTATATATATCATAGCACATTCCACATATATCATATATATGAAGAAAAACGATGGATGATCATGGACTTTCAAGCCTAGAGTGGCATTACCAGAGCCAGTTGGTAATCCACAAACACGGTGAATAAATGGCAGCCCCGCATCGAATGCATTTGCTTGATGTAACTCTATCTCCATGAAGGTCATGCATGGTACTCTCCTCCATCTCCGCCAATCCGCTTCTTATAATTACAAGTAATATTTAAATTGGGCTCGCAGGCCCATAAATGTACATCAGATAATAATATAAGAAACCTTGAACAAGTCAAGGGGAGTACATAACAGGAGGGAGAAATGTACAACCGGATTTAATAGAGGGAGAGAGGGAGGCACGCAGTCCTCATAAATTACATCACATACCATTAACCATAAACATCCACATGACATCTAAGTCCATGATCATCCATCCACACATCAACACATCACATGCATCAATAAGCAATCATCACATAATTACTTCTAAAATAACTTTTATTTCAAAAATATAATAACTTTTGAAAACCATTAACTAAAACAATTTAGCTAACATGGATAACATCTAATCAACATTAGATAAACGTCATTCACCGTAATGCATGAATCCTCCAAAATACAGTTAATTAATCTCACAAGAATCACATTCTTAATTAATTAACATGCTTTAATTAGATGGTAGGAAATAACTAAAACAATTTTAGATTTTCCTTAAACTAATTAAGCAATGGGTCATACATATGAAAATAATTTACAGAGAGTTAAAACATTTTTAAAACTCTTAAAAACAATTTTTCATAATTTTTTGGGATTTTAAAACCATTTAAATGATTTTAAACAAAATTAAAAACATTAAAAATGGGAAAAGGGGGGGAAGGGGGCGGACCGGATCCGGATCCGGCGCGGGCCGGATCCGGCCGCCCGGGACCCGCAGGGGTCCGCCGGCGACTTACCCGCGGGCGGACCCGCGCGCGGCCCGCGGGGGACCCGCGCGGGGTCACCCCCGCCGCCCGACAGGGCCCGCGGCGGCTGGGGAAACCCTAGCCGCCGCCCCCCACCGGCGCAGCGCCGGTGGGGCGCGGCCCTGCCGCCTCCGCGCCGCCTTCGGCGGCCGCGGACGGCGCCGGCGGTGCCGGAAGCCGCCGCCCTCTGCCCCTACCAACCCAGAAAACCCCCTAAAAAACCCCAAATCAAAAACGCCCCCTTATCTTGGACTGTCCAAGATGCATGGCGGCGGCTTATTGCAAGGGGTCGTGTGGCCTCTACAGAGGGCCAAAAAGCCACAAGAGGTTCTTCGGGAAGCCCTTGGTACCAGGAATGATTTCCATGTACAAACACAAAGTGCACATCTCATGTGCGACCCAAGAGCGAAGTAAAATTGGTGATTCATGCATAATGCGAACCGACAAAAAACGCATGAAATGACGATCATACGACGTCGATACCGACCGGGCCAGCAACCTGGCTCTGATACCACTATAAGGAATCGATCGGGGCGCAGCGGAAACGTGATTTCCATAGATAGATATCGTTGCCGATGGTTGGATCGAACAAAAACCGTGAACCCGCGCACAGGAAGATCCGATCTTTACCTTTGCGGGATTGCGAAACTCCCGAATCCGGGGAGGAAGTGGCGCTGGAGGCGCTGGTGCTTCAAGCCGTTCAAGTGTCCGGCCTCTAGACGTATCCACGCGAGCTCCGGATGCAGACGGGATCTCCTCGGTCTCCACGTGTCTCCCGGATCTCAACTCCACCATGTGCCAGAGAGAGAAGAGAGAAGAGGTGGGGGCGCCCTGGAGAGAGAGAGGAGTGGGGCGGCCAGGGAGAGAGCCTAGAGCTTGGCCCAGGGTTTGACTCTCTGCTAATACTTATAGACACTGCGGTTTTTCACAAAAACTAGTTATTGTCTATAACAACCATCCTGCCCAGTCTACTCGAAACTCTATTGCGTGTGACCCTCTAGGCCCAAGTGCTAGTCCAGTTTTCTGCCCATTAAGCCCAATAACTCTTTATTGACTTATTACAATTAATTAATATCTCATATTAATTAATTACACAATCAATTATCATCTCACGATAATTGATCGGGCTTCCAATCAAGTTGGGTGCCAAGCAACACCACTTGATCCTGGAAAGCATTGGGGTTCAGCAACCCAATCAAGGAACCTTTTTTCATCATCAGTTACCACGTGACTATAATCCTTCGCTCGCACAATGCTCCCGAGTGCACTTAGGGTATGGTCAACTGTCAAACCCTAATATGTGCACTCACCTGGTTTAGATGCCGCATAACAATATCAGAAAACTCATTTTCTGATAAGTAGTCATGCCCTGGCCAGGGACTATCAGGCATCTTTCCTTAGAGCATTCACTCTCTTATTACCGAGAGCGAGCGATCCCATGTTGACCACACAATCACCTTCGAAGGTATTCCGCTAGATCCGAACACTTAACTGATTAAGACCTCATGGTTAGAGATCTATAAGTCAAGGTCAAAACCTAGAAGTCCACCAACAAGGTGTCCTTGGTGTCTCAGGTCTAAGGACCAATCACGCCACTGTGACAATGAATCTAGCTGGTTGACAGTTAGGTAACATTACCATCCAGCGATTCATAACGGATCAGTTCATTGAACTCATTCCCCAATGAGCACCTACAGATTCAGCTGTGTCTCCACACAAGTGACTATGAGATCAGTCACCCTCATCATATGAGCAGGTGCAACCTGTACTAGTCTAACCGGATATCCGATGTCCTTCTCGAATATCCTCCGACTAGGAACAATTAAGAATATACGTTTAAAAGATATTAATCTCATTGTTATGATCTCATCATAATTAATATCCATTGCGTATATTCATGGACTTCATAATGAAACGGTAAACGAATTACACATAATGAATATAAAAGCCTTATTATTATTATCAAAGAACAAGATTGTACAAGTTATGATTGGCTTGAGGACACCCATAACTAACACATTATACCCCATGGTTAACAGTATATTTATGACTCTCCGTCATTGGGGCTAAACTAGAGCCCTTTGACACTCGTCGTGCCCAATCCAACATCTCAAGTAAATTAAATGTCAATACCCACAATCAAGCATGGTCGTTTAACAAGAGTCCAATAATGTCAAGATAGTTGAGGTGATAGTTCAAGAGTTCAATCCGACAACATAATGTTTTCAATTTAGTCCAATCACTTATTAGTAATTTGGTCTTATGTTCAATAGAGGTACTCCAGAATCAAGATGAGAAGAGAAAAATCTCATCAAGAATGCCAAAAGAGAAGAGATACGTAGCTTTTGGGTACTTCAATGGTACAACCTACTTGTAGGCCAAGTGGGAATCCATCGTCACAGGAGACTTACGGAGGCCTTGGTCAAGGGTGTTGGATCAAACCGGCCCCTACCGTTGCACCAAAAGCTCGAGCTGATAGTGAAGGCAGACCGTATTTCTTTTAAGGTGGCCCAGAACCCCACATCAACGTTGTGGTCAGCCTGAGGGGCTTCACACAGGGTGGTTAGTCCCTACGGCGGGATGGGTTGTCAGACCCGATGTCACTATACACACCCGATCCCGGGCCAGTGTAGAGTAACAACGAATCCCTAAGGGAGTCGATGGACTAAATAGTCCAACAAACTCCCCCCCAACGACACCCGGGGGATTCAAACTCGCAACCTCGCTTTGATACCACTTGTAGGATCAAGCCCCTACCGTTGCACTAAAAACTCGAGCTGATAGTGAAGGCGGGCCGTATTTCCTTTAAGGTGGCCCAGAACCCCACATCAACGTTGTGGTCGGCCTGAGGGGCTTCGCACAGGGCAGTTAGTCCCTGCGGCAGGATGGGTTGTCAGACCCGATGTCACTATACACACCCGATCCGGGCCAGTGTAGAGTAACAGCGAATCCCTAAGGGAGTCGATGGACTAAATAGTCCAACAAAAGGGTCACTAGTTTGGCAGAAAGAATATCCATCGGAGAGTTCACCACAAGCCAAGAAGGGGCTTTCCTATCGTGCTAGAATGTATGTGCATGCCACATGTGACAATCACTCAAGTGTATGTGTGTGTGAATCCGATTATGGAAACATCATTTATGGAAACTCTATTTATGGCAAGTATCATGAGTGCTAAATCAGGAAATACTAATCATGCATAACAAATTTTAGCAAGTAACCATGTGTTTTAGCAAGTTCGATAACAAGGCAAGAAAGTGAATAATCGATAGGTAGAGAACATGAACACTAACTTAAGATCAATTAAAAATCATGTGAACATATTTTAACCTTTATATGGGTTGATAAATGCTTGTTAAGACTTTCTAAAACCTTCCTAGAATAGACCAAAGTCACACATGCAAAGAACGACACAAAATGACGAAAACCAAGACGTATGCCCCTTAGAAGGCAAATGCAGTTCCATCCCTTCACTTCCTCAGGTCATAACTCATTGATTTATTATTCAAATATCATATATGAATCATCTTGAATCCCTTTGAATGAGGAATCCAGCAAAGAAAACGGCTCGTCAATCCGAGGTCTATAGGAAAAGTTATGGCCAATTAAGTGGACATAGGCACCTGTCGCCTTCTGAAGATGAAGGCAACAATCAACTTGTAGCCTTCTAAAAAAGGCCATGAAATTGCCTCAATTTTGGTATGGGTTGCGACCATGATGTTGTCGCGTTCTGGTAGCGACGTGTAGACTTGTCGTAACCTTAATATGATGTTTGGGTCGCCTTTTCTACCTATTTCCAACTCCGACTTGGATTGGGTTTGACAAAGGGATGTTTGAAAAATCACAAATAATTCTAGGGTGATCCAAATCAGATGAAACCACTTCTGTTAGTTAGAGGACTTCCTATACAATGTACAGTAACAAGTAATCGAGAAACAAAAGTCGTTTGACAGAGTAACAAGATGTATTGTGACTGTCTACGTGAATCTGACATAGTACTCATGTACAGGATAATACTCTCTCTATAGACAACAAAAATTGAGGAAACCACTGCCAAATGAAACTAGACTCATGGGAAAACAAGTTCCATGCTGAGTGCTTAGTCTGAAAATGACTCCACAAAACGATATAGAACTCGTAAGACAAATCAGTGTTTTAAACAAGACAGCACAGTGTTCTAACATGCAAGATTTAATTAATGAAATCAACATGATATAAATTGGGGGAAATGATAAGAACATGATATATACACATGTATGCATGTATGAACGAGTTTAATTAGAGTTTGGCATGGAGATGACCTATCTTTTAGGTTGAATAAGATTCGCTCTTTAGAAAGCCTAGTTTCAACCACTTGGAGAGGAACGCCTAATACTCACGATCTACTAGGTAGAAATTGGACAAAATAGTACTATAAGAAACTAGACTCGAAGATTTTTCCAGAGGTATATGGTTTGCTAGGTTTGGTCAAGGTTTCACTAACCTTTGGTGATGATCTTAAAGGGGCTTGCTTGCAGGTTGCAGGTGGAGATGAGCACGAAGTTGCTTCTTGCTCAAGCTTTTTCCTCAAGATCTCTAGCCACCACAGCCTCCAAGCATGACCTCAACAACCCTAGGGGTCGTCCCATGGAAGAGAGGGGGCTTATTTAAAGGGGGATGGGTCTTTAGTTGGCTAATTAGATTAGGAAACTATTAGGTACGAGTGTGGGAGCATCCTTCCATAAATTGAGGATTTCTCTCCCCAATTCATGATGGAAAGAATATGGAAACCTAGCCTAGGTGGTAACCACGAATTTGGGCTTGGTTTGAAGTCCAATGGAGGTTTATTGGGTGAGAATTTACACTTTCATGGTCCATTAGTGAGAAATTCTGAATTTCAGGTTATTTTTCTAACATGAATTTATTCATGGCCCAAGAGTCATCTCTTGGCCCAATTTTCTTGTTGGATGGTGAAGGAATGATGGTGAGAGTCCATCGTAATTTTATAACATTTTTGGAATTATTTCTATATATGTGATAACTGATTTCCGACTTATTTCTTACTTGTGATAAAAAGTCGTAACAATTCCTAAACTTGGCCCAGACAATTTTTCTTAGCCAAAATTTCTAGGTGGGTCATTAGATAATATTATTTAAAGTCCAACTATGATTTTTATTTAATTTTCTAACTCATCTATGTGCATATGGTAATGATTTTCTGACTTAATTATGAATTACGATAATAAGTTGTAAAACACTTTAAACTTGGCTAATCAGATTTTTCTTCTCTCGAATATCTTCATGAGTCATTCAGAAATATTATTTAGAGTTGAACTATGATTTTTACTAAATTTTCCGATGTGTTTTCCTGTATATGATAATGGTGCATACTATATTACTATTGTTGAATTATTAAATTGTTAATTTTCAAATTTATCCATAATTTTAAATTTTGATATTTTTGGGGTGCTACATGTATATCTCTCTAGACTAGGTGTAATGCCTTTCGAGTCTACAGTCTCGTTGGAGGCGATATTGGGTTTGGGTCCCTTTTTGGATACGGATCTTAAGATTGTCATAATGTAGTTATATTAGAGTCCCAGTTGCTCCTGAGAGATATATAGGGAATATCTCCAAGACAAACCAGGAAGGGACCTATGACCTAGATAATGATCTTAAGACGTCTTGAGAAGCAATGTCAGAATTAACTCTGAGAAATGGCTAGATGCTATGAAGTCTAAAATAGACTCCATGTATTCCAACCAAGTTTGGAACTTGGTGGATCCACTTAAGAGTATTGTACCCATTGGATGTAAGTGGATCCATAAAGGAAGATTGGAACTAATGGCAACATGGAAGCTTGTAACGCTACGTTAGTGGCAAAGGATTATCATCAAAGACAAGGCATTAATTATGACAAAATCTCTTACCAGTTTCCATGATTAAATCTATAAGGACCTTACTTGCTATAGCTGCACATTAGGATTATAAGATTTAAAAAATGGATGTGAAGACAACCTTCCTCAATGAGAATCTTAATAAAGAGGTGTATATGATACAACTTGAGGGCTTCTATAACATCTCGGCTTCCTTAAGCAGCAAGACTCTCTTAAGGATTGCGACGTATCGGGTCGTCGCCTTCTGAAGGCGACCGGATGGTCGTCATGTTCACAAAATGAATGCGGAACCTTGACCGTCGCATTCTAGTTTTGACCGTTGGGCAGTGTGTTTTCTTCTTGCTATCAGGATAGTTACGCCATGCATTGGGATGCATGCGATGTGAAGGTGACGTGCCAGTTATCATGTTCAGATTAGCACGCATGCTGGGTGACATGTGATGGGCACAACTGTCAGGTCTGACCGAGGTTTTGCGGTCGGTACAAGATGTCCATCGCATTCAGTAGTGAACGCGACCATGGAGCTGTCGTATTCTGAGATCCGAGGCCTTTATATGCAAGGCCAGCAGATCTCTCTTCCCCTTTTTTTCTTTCTTCTTCCTCTCCTCTCCCCTTCCTCTCTTCTGTCCGAGCTCACTCTTAGGGGCCTTTCTTCTCCAACTTGGTGGAGTTTTGACGTGGTGGTGTGAATTTTCCTCACCTATAGGTGGCCTCGACGTAGAGCTTGGAGCGAGGAGGAGGTGGCCACTCACACGAGAAGACCCCAACGTGTTGGTTCTTCAATTTGAGGTAAGGATTTTGATCCTTCCCCTTAGTTCTAGCATGCCTAGGGCCTTCCCCCACCTTCTAGAGCCTTGTAGGCTCCAATCCATGCTTCCTTGTTCCATAATTAAGGTGGGATATGTGTGACCATGGCCATGCATGTGAGTTTTGCATGAGTGTAGCTAGCTTTCCTTGCCATGCATGGGTGTGAATGAGGGTGGTTTAAGCTCCTTTTATATGCTTCTAGTGCTTTGCATGCTCCCCATCCCCAGTTTGTGATGTATGTGTGTTTTTGGGGAAGACCCTGAGGGCTCGGCCATGGTTGCCAATTCTCTGTCTACAGTTGCGACAAGTTGGTTGTCACCTTCTAGTCGTGACACCTTCCCCGACGCCTTCCGCTTGCTCTGGTTGCGCCATCTACACTGTTGTGTTCTGGTAGCGATATTGTGGGTGTCGTCTTCTACTCGGGAACGCGTCGGGCTTCCTGTTGCCTTCTGGTTGCGATAGCCCATGCGTCGCGTTCTCCGTGATAGCGACAGGGTGTCTATTGCCTTCTCAGAAAGAGAGGCGACTATTTCCGTTTGGAGCTATGTATCCACCGAGTTTGTGTTTCTCTATTCCTGTGGCATCTGTGTTGTTCATAGCATCTTACTACACTAGTCAGTTCGCCCCGTGCTCGGCACTCGTGGGCTTGTCTCGTTGTGTGGATTGTTACCGTTTCCCAGGAGCCCATCCTCATGAGCCCATTGAGGGAGTTCTCCAGGCTACAAGTGTGCTCGAGTTAGAGACACTGAAGCTGAGGGGAAAATGGTGGGAGGACAGAGACGTTGAGTTGTTTGTAGAGCTCTCGTGATTGGTTTTGGACGTCGAGGTGGTTCGAGCTTGTTCTTTCAGCATAGGCCAGTTGATCCTTTCCTTGTTGCCTCACTCTACGTGGTACTGGAACTACATAGAGGTGTCAGCCGTGGGACCATAGTTCAGCGTAGGCTATGGTAGTTGTTGTGGTTCTTTGTGTTTCATGGCCTCACTCCGACGAGAGGACGGCAGGCCCAGACGTGTGGTCAAGGGTTAGACGCATGTGACGTTCCTGATCGATCGACTAGTGGTAGTTGTTCTCGTGGATAGTGTTCTTATCCAGACAGGTTACTCTTGTCTGCGTGTACAGTGGTGTGGTGGTCACAGTGAGTTTTTTACATGAAGTTTTTGGACGTGTAGCGTTTTCCCGACCGGTAGTAGTGTAGTAGCTTCCGCACTTTCTTTAGTAGAGTAGATAGTTATTTATTGTTAATATTTTAATTATATATTTATTATGCTTGTTAGAATCAGTGGATGATTGGTAGTCCCTACTGGGCTTCTTCGTAAGGCTCACTCCCTTTCCTTCTAGGCGAGACTTCACAGCACTAGCAGGTTGTGCGACAGACGGAGGAGACATGGCCGCAGTAGTCGGTGTCATGCTTAGTAGTGTCGCCTTTGTGCTTTGGTAGTCCACCCTCGAGGTATGCCCCTTAAGGGTTGTCTTTCCCTTCTACTTGTACTATTTTTTTTTTTTGGATTTGTATCGGACTTGTACTACGTACTTATGTTTACTTTCACTTGTTTCGTACATTTCTAGTGTTGTAGTTGTTATTTAACTCCTTTACATATCCTGTTAGACTGATCATTCAACCCTTTCGAGTCCTCAGATCCATGGGTGGCGGCGTCAAAAATTGGGTCTCAGTGGGAACCAAGGGTCAGGTTTCTGGGGTCATTATAGCTTCACATCAAATAAATATCTTGATAGAATGTGCGGACTTAAAATGTCTATTTATGGATTGAAGCAGGCTTCATTTAGCTAGAACATAAGATGTGACGGTAGCTGAAACATAAGATTTGACAAGATAGTCAAATCTTATAACTTTATTAAGAATGAAGATGGTCTTTGTGTCTGCAAGAAAGTAAGTGATACGCCATCACTTTTTTCGTGCTATATGTTGATGACATACTATTCATTTGGAATGATGTAGGTATGTTGTCCTTTGTCGAAGGTTGGCTATCTCAAAATTTTCTCCATGAAAGATATTGGTGAAACATCCTACATATTGGGGATTAACATCTATAGAGATAGATTAAAGGATGTTTGGCTTGTCTCGGTCTATATATATACACAAACCATTGTCAAAAGACTTGGCATGAAAAACTCAAAAAGTGGCTTAATTCCCATGAGACATGGGATATATCTCTCCAAAGAAATGTCCCCAAAGACCCTTGAGGAGAGAGAAGTCATGAGTAGGATACCTTATGCTTTTGCCATAGGATCACTCATATGTATCATGATCTGCACATGACCTGATATAGCTTATACTGTAAGTGGTACAAGTAGGTATCAGGGTAACCCTAGCTAACAACACTGAACAGCTGTGAAATCAATCCTTAAGTACTTAAGAAGGACAGAGAATTTGTTTCTAGTGTATAGAGGAATGGAAGAGGAGTTGAGACTTATAGACTATACTGATTCAAGTTTTCATCCTGACCATGATGATAGCAAATCAAATTTAGAGTTTGTTTACACCCCGAATGGCGGGGTAATATCTTGGAAAAGTCCCAAGTAGGAAACCATTGTGGATTCTATGATAGAAGCTAATACATTGTTGTTGTAGATGCTGCAAAAAAAGGCTATGTGAATGAAGAAGTTCATTAAAGTGCTTGGTATGGTTCCTAGCATTGAAGATCTAGTACCACTATTATGTGGTAACAATGGTGCTATTGTACAAGCTAAAGAACCAAGGTCTCATCTGTAGCGGTCCTCACCATTCAAACCTGGTAACCTAATAACGAGCTTGACCCGACTCCGCCTCCCGCGAACGAGCCATAGCCTCGCAAGGGATATCATTCACATGTCCGTGGAAATATAAAAGAAATAGCTCAAATATATATAAGATTCCACATCTCACAAATATTTACATGAAATATACATAGCCAGTTCTCAACTAGAGTCAAGTACAAAGTACAGCAACCTGGGGCATACCCCGAGGTGTACAGAAAGTAAAGATTACACTGCTGGAGGTGCAGACCCAACTCTGCTACAGTGCGGCTCTGAACTAGATGAAGGACGGGAAGCCTCCTGCTCTCCTTCATCTGAAAGGAATAGGGGTGAGTCTCCCAAGTCACTGGCTCAGTAGGGAAACTCTCCCAAAAGTCGTACAAAACCAAACTCACAGTGCAGAAATAAGAAACTACACTAGGCAATTTATAGTACTATCTACACATGGTGTTAAAGCTGTAAATAAAAATTATCACAAGCTATTAACAGAACCCAACCTTTAATAAATAAACGGCAAACCTCTTCCAAGTGTAAGAGCTAAGGTAGAGTAACGCCACACTCGAGTCACGAAGACTGGTTCGTGACACCAGCAACTAACCCGGACAAACCACACAGAACTACCTCTCAGTTTCGCAGCCATAGATAAAAGGTCCAACTGCCGCTCCATCACAACAAAGTTAAGAGACTGTGGAGACCAACCAACACCACACCTGTGAACCACACTATCACAGGCCCATGCCTGACACCTTTAGGGACTCCGGCCCGAGCTCCCTAAAGTGAGGCACTGAAAATAGGACTAGCTGGGGCCCAATACATCTACTGGTGTCTGTGCCCCCAACTACGAGCGCGCTGCAAGCGACTAAACACAACTTTCACAAGTTGTTGTCCCTCTTCCGTCTTTCCCTCAGCCGGACGTACAACTCTACACAAGAGTGAGGGTGTCCAGGAAGACGACACAGACCTCGATGGTACACAAGTACTGGGACAAACCCCAAGCACTAACATGCCTGGCTCACACAAAACCTGGGGTACCCGACGAGAGAGGTAACCATGGTAGGCATCGTACTACTCGCCACGTACTCACAAACCAAGCAAACACGGTAGTCCTCAACCTCGATGCGTGCCAATGCACCACTTACCAACATTACGAATAAGAAATAAAGCCAAATGATAATCACGTAACCATGCACAAACTCACAGCCTTCGGAAACCAGAAGGCGATAGGGTGCTCCATCGCCTTCAGAACGCGATGCCTCGATACGGCAAGTTTTGAAGCAGAACGTGACGGGTCGGGCTGTCGCGTTCTGAACGTGACACCCTAGACCATCAGCTTCACAGACAGAGCCCCAACTCCGAGGTTCCATCCCCAGAAACCCCATGCAAACCATGCAAAAGTCCATGTACAACAGTTATAATCGTTCTAACTGTTACACAAGCATGTCATCTAACATCTACAACCCATTCCATGGATTAAACATGCTAAACACACGATCTATAATGAGAAACAAGGTAGAATCTCCCTACATACGTGAAGTATGAGAAGAATGATGATAATCCGGTGTTTCCCCCGCTTTGTACCACATCCTCATGACGAGAACATGTCGAAACCAGCTCCAAAACATCAAATCGCCAAAGAACCACCGCAAAAACCCCTCTCCTAGCCGAGCAGAGCTTTCTAAGCTCTGTTTGGCCGACCTAGGTTCTTAACCCTTCAAAGTTAAGAACATGATGCACCTGGCTGTCACGAAAGGAACGTGATGACATCATCTGTCATCTTCTCACCGCTGACGCCAGCCAACTGCCCTGCACGCGCCACGCGGCGGACATGCAGCTGAACAGCCATGAACAACGACAATGTGAACGCGACGCCCTGGACCGTCGCGTTCATAACGCGACGTCCAGCTCTATCACGTTCATAGACAGAGAGCTAGTGGGCATCCTGAGCTTGAATTCTCGACCCACAATGCCCCAAACGACCTACAAAACACTTCAAACACAAACCAAAGGCCACACACTGGCCACCAGAACCACTAAACCTCAGTCCGAACGGTCACTACGCTACATTACTATCACCTAAAAGAAATTTCATCCTCAAAATTTAAGAAGTGACATCAACACAAAATTTTCAATTAAATATGCATGGTACTATTACCTAAAAGAATTTAAAAGCTTACTCAAACAAGTATGGATATGCTTTCATCATTTCCTCTGCCAATTCCCATGTGTCTTCTCCACCTTGTCTGTTTTCCCATCTGATTTTTACTAGATCAATCTCTTTATTTCTCAACTTTTGGGTTCTCCATCTTGTAATCTGTACTGGATATTCTGGCATTGACATGTCTGGTTTCAAATCATCTCGGGTGTAGCTGACTATCTGGGAGGGATCCCGAATGTACCTTCTAAGCATAGAAACATGAAACACATCATGTGCATCTGTGAAGTCTGTTGGGAGGTCTATTCTGTAAGCTGTTTCACCAATTCTTTCTAAAATCTGGAATGGACCAACATATCTTGGACTCAATTTACTTTTTCTGCTAAACCTTAGTACACCTTTCGTAGGATAAACTTTTAGAAACACATAATCACCTACTTCAAACTGTAATGGTCTACGCCTGGTATCTGCATAGCTCTTCTGACGACTCTGGGTTGTTTGAAGCTTTTCCTTAATAAATTTGGCCATTTTTAAGCACTGTTGAATCAATTTGGTCCCATGACTTGCCTTTCACCTACCTCATGCCAATTCAATGGTGTCCTGCACGGTCTTACATATAGAGCTTCATAAAGTGCCATCCCGATACTTGCATGATAAATGTTGTTATAGGCAAATTCTACCATGCCCAAGTGGTGTTCCCAAGTACCTCCCCACACTAAATAGCAAGCTCTCAACATATCTTCTATGGTTTGAATTGTCCTTTCTATTTGTCTGTGGATGATAGGTTGAGTTGTACCTCAATTCAATATCAATTACTCTCTGTAAACTTCTCCAGAAACTTGAAGTGAACTTGGGATCCCTGTCTGAAACAATAGTCACTGGAATTCCATGCAATGGCACTATTCTGTCCACATATAACCTGGCTAATCTGTCCACAGTCCATGATATACTCAGCTAACAATCTACATACCTTAGTCAATCTATCCACAAACACCCAAATTCCATTGTGACCTGTTGCTTTTCTGGGCAAACCAACTACAAAATCCATAGCTATGTCATCCCATTTCCATTGTGGAATAGGCAATGGCTACAATAATCCCCCTGGCCTCTGATGCTCTGCTTTTACCTACTGACATACCAGACATCTTGATATAAATTCTGTTATTTCCTTCTTCATGTTCGGCCACCAAAAGTGCTTTTTCAAATCTTGATACATTTTTGTGCTGTCTGGATGAATAGTATACTTGGACCTGTGAGCCTCCTCCAATACCTTCTGCCTCACCTCGGCTTCTGCTGGAACATATAATCGGCCTTTAAGTCTAACCACACTGTCATTATCAAGTGTAACCTCTTCCATTCTGACAATATCTACCAGATTCTCATCTATTTTCTATGCTTCTACTAATTGCCAATACAATGAAGGTTCCACTGCACTGTTTGCTAATACTGCTCACTGCTGATTATTTCGTACAAATAGTGAATTATCTGCTACATCTTCATATAACTTCCATTCCTTAATCATCATCTAGCTCAAAACGGCCTTTCTGCTCAGTGCATCTGCAACAACATTGGCTTTACTCGGGGTGATATGCTAAACTGAAATCATAATCTTTCAGATACTCCATCCATCTACGCTGCCTCAAATTCAAATTTTTATGTGAGAAGATGTACTTTAAGCTTTTATGATCTGTAAAAATTTCAAATCTCTCTCCATGCAGGTAGTGTCTCCACAACTTCAATGTAAAAACCACTGCTGCAAACTCTAAATCATGTGTGGGGTAATTCTTTTCATGCCGCTTCAACTGTCTTGATGCATATGCTACTACCTTTCCATGTTGCATTAATATCACTCTCAATCCTCTTCTGGATGCATCTGTATAAAGCACGAAACCTCCACTGCCTGATGGTATTTCCAATATGGGTGTTGTAGTAAGCCTTTTCTTCAATTCTGCAAAGCTTTGCCGACAATCTGAAGACCACATAAAGGGCACTCCTTTCCTGGTCAATCTTGTCATTGGTGCTGCAATCTTCGAAAAATCCTAGATGAATTGCCTGTAGTATCCTGCCAAGCTAAGGAAACTTCTAATTTCTGACACCGTTTTCGGCTCTTCCCACTTCATAACAGCTTCAACCTTCACTGGATCTACTACTACACCTTCTCTTGAGATTACATGGCTCAAAACTGAATTTTCTTTAACCAGAACTCACATTTACTAAACTTAGTATACAACTGGTGATCCCACAATGTCTGTAATGTAATCCTCAAATGTGCTACATGCTCTTCCTTTGATGCTGAATACACTAGTATATCATCTATAAATACTATAATGAACTGATCCAGATAAGGGTGAAATATTATATTCATCAAATTCATAAATGTTGTTGGTGCAGTGGTCAGTCCAAATGGCATAACCACAAACTCATAGTGCCCATATCTAGTTCTGAAAGATGTCTTGTCAATATCTTCTTCCTTTATCCACAGTTGGTGATATCCTGATCTCAAATCAATCTTAGAGAATACCCTGGCTTACTATAACTGATCAAACAAATCATCAATTCTGGGAAGTGGATAGTTATTCTTGATGGTGACTTTGTTTAATTGCTGATAATCTATACACATTTTCAAGCTGCCATCTTTCTTTCTAATAAACAATACCGGTGCTCCCCATGGTGAGTGACTAGGTCTGATAAAACTTTTCTCTAACAATTCTTGCAACTGCGTCTTCAATTCCTTCAACTATGCTGGTGCCATCCTGTAAGGTGCTTTTGATATCGGCATACTACCTGGCTACAATTCTACTGTGAAGTCCACCTCCCTATGTGGAGCTAACCCTAGCAATTCTTCTGGGAACATATCTGTAAATTCCTTAACCACGGGTACTATTTCTACAAATATGCCTGACTCAACTAAACTGACTGAAGCAAGATAAGATACACACCCAGCATTGATCAACCTCCTAGCCCTAAGAGCATAAATAATAAACTTAGGAGTGTAAAACGGCATACCTTGGAATTCAAACACAGCTCCGCTGGGTCGACAGAATTTAACTCTCTTCTTCCTACAGTCCACCACTGTCCCATAAGCTTCTAGCCAATCTATACCCAAAATCACATCATACTCTTTCAACTGTAGTGCATACAATTTTGCTAGCAACTGATTCCCTTGTACTATTATCAGAACATCATCTAAATAACAAGAGGTGAACACAAAACCACCAGAAGGAATCTCCACAACTAACTCACACTGCCTTTCCTCTAAAGGATAAACCATACTATCCATGAAATCTTTAGAAATAAATGAATGCGATGCACCTGGATCAGTCAATACTCTAGCAGAAAATTCAAAGAGAGGTAATATACCTTCAATCAGGTTGGATGCCTCCACCTGTGCTCTAGTAACAGTCATAACTTGTCCTCATCCCCTCTGGAAAGGTGGACCTCTACCTCGCTCTGCTGCTGGCTGCTGGAATGACTGCTGTTGTTGCTGTTGTTGTGCCCCTCTGCCATAGCTGTATTCTCGAGGATGCGGATAATTTTTGGCTAAATGCCCTAGCTTCCCACAATTATAACACCTGAAACCTAGAAAAGCTGTGGGCTGCCCTGTTGTGCTCTGCTGTGACTCCTTTGGAGCTGGCCTAACACCTCAGCCCTGCTGAAAACCCGGCTGGAAACCCTGCTGCCTACCACCACCTCGTCCTCTGAATATCGTTAATTTGTTACCCCACTTAGCAATTCCAGATGATGATGATGCTCCCGAGGGTGCCTTACCCTTGTTGATACTTGTGGATTGCTGTGGAAGCCAGAAACTACCTGTCCCTCCTGACTGTCTAGTCTGCACAGTCCTCTCAAGAATAGCCGCCCTCTGCGCTACTTCCTTCACCGTCCTACACATAAGGAAAATCACCGCATCTTGTAGCTCTGGTCGCAATCCTCGAATAAAATATTCCACCATCATAGAATTATCTGTAACCATATAGGGTGCATATCTGCTCAATGCCATAAACCTTATCTGATATTCTAATACTGACAGATTTCCTTACTGCAATGTCCTGAACTGCTCTCTCTTTGCCTGTTGTATCTGGACTGGAAAGAATGTATCATTAAATACCCCCAAGAACTCTAGCTAGGTGATGGTGTCCTCTGTTTTTCCAGCAAACACTGTCTGCATCTTTAACCTCTACCATTCCTATGCAAATCCCCGCAACTGGTACGTAGCTAGAATCACCCTATCAACCTGTGCACATCTCATGGTAACAAAAACTCTCTCTATCTCATGTACCCAGTGCTCTGTCGTATCTGGGTTTGGGCCTCCAGAGTAAGTAGGTGGCTGCAACAACAAAAACCTCTCTACTAGTGCTGTAGACTCCTCTGCACTGGCTGGTCGTGCTGGTACTGCTGGAAGTACAGGTACAACAGGTGGTACCTCGACTCCCAGTGGGGGTGGTGGTGGTGGTGCCGCTGGTACTGCCTCCTCTATGATCTGGGGTGCCACAACTGCTAGTTGCACCAGTGCCTGCTGGTCTAATCTCGTCCTAATCTCTATTATGTTCTCCCATAACCTCTCACTTAACTGATGTGTGGTCTCCTCCGGCTCATCTCCACCACCTCCCCAATCTCTCCTATCTGCCATTTCTGATCCTGCACATACATCATTCCAACCACATAACATACAAACACATCAATACAAAAACTAGGGCCAACTACCAGTAGTGGACTAAAGTAGAGACCAGGCTATGTAAATTTTCGATTCCTTTATATTCACACGGACCTTACTCTGATAACAACTGTAGCGGTCCTTGCCGTTCAAACCCGTTAACCTAATAACGAGCTTGACTCGACTCCGCCTCCCGCGAACGAGCCATAGCCTCTCAAGGGATATCATTTACATGTCTGTGGAAATATAAAAGAAACAACTCAAATATATATAAGATTCCACATCTCAAAAATATTTACATGAAATATACATAACCAGTTCTTAACTAGAGTCAAGTACAAAGTACAGCAACTTGGGGCATACACCGAGGTGTACAGAAAGTAAAGATTACACTGCTGGAGGTGCAGACCCAACTCCTCTACGGTGCGGCTCTGAACTAGACGAAGGACGGGAAGCCTCCTGCTCTCCTTCATCTGAAAGGAATAGGGATGAGTCTCACAAGTCACTGGCTCAGTAGGGAAACTCCCCAAAAGTCGTACAAAACCAAACTCACAAAGTGCAGAAACAAGAAACTACACTAGGCAATTTATAGTACTATCTACACATGGTGTTAAAGTTGTAAATAACAATTATCACAAGCTATTAACAGAACCCAACCTTTAATAAATAAACGGCAAACCTTGTCCAAGTGTAAGAGCTAAGGTAGAGTAACGCCACACTCGGGTCACGAAGACTGGTTCGTGACACCAGCAACTAACCCGGACAAACCACACAGAACTACCTCTCAGTTTCGCAGCCATGGATAAAAGGTCCAACTGCCGCTCCACCACAACAAAGTCAAGAGACTGTGGAGACCAACCAACACCACACCT
Source organism: Colocasia esculenta (assembly GCA_014218235.1). Lineage (NCBI taxonomy): Eukaryota > Viridiplantae > Streptophyta > Magnoliopsida > Alismatales > Araceae > Colocasia > Colocasia esculenta. The sequence continues at coordinate 69,676,714 of CM024754.1, read as the reverse complement.
GCGAACCACACTATCACAGGCCCATGCCTGACACCTTTAGGGACTCCGGCCCGAGCTCCCTAAAGTGAGGCACTGGAAATAGGACTAGCTGGGGCCCAGTACATCTACTGGTGTCCGTGCCCCCAACTACGAGCGCGCTGCAAGTGACTAAACACAACTTTCACAAGTCGTTGTCCCTCTTCCGTCTTTCCCTCAGCCGGACATACAACTCTACACAAGAGTGAGGGTGTCCAGGAAGGCGACACAGACCTCGACGGTACATAAGTACCGAGACAAACCCCGAGCACTAACGTGTCTGGCTCACACAAAATATGGGGTACCCAACTAGAGAGGTAACCATGGTAGGCATCGTACTACTCGCCACGTACTCACAAACCAAGCAAACATGATAGTCCTCAACCTCGACGCGCGCCAATGCACCGCTTACCAACATTACGAATAAGAAATAAAGCCAAATGATAATCATGTAACCATGCACAAACTCACAGCCTTCGAAAGCCAGAAGGCGACAGGGTGCTTCGTCGCCTTCAAAACGCGACGCCTCGATGTGGCGCGTTCTAAAGCAGAACGCGATGGGTCGGGCTGTCATGTTCTAAACGCGACACCCTAGACCGTCGCCTTCACAGACAGAGCCCCAACTCCGGGGTTCCATCCCCAGAAACCCCATGCAAACCATGCAAACGTCCATGTACAATAGTTATAATCGTTCTAACCGTTACACTAGCATGTCATCTAACATCTACAGCTCATTCCATGGATTAAACATGCTAAACACACGATCTATAATGAGAAACAAGGTAGAATCTCCCTACCTACGTGAAGTACGCGAAGAATGACAATAATCTGGCATTTCCCCTGCTCCGTACCACGTCCTCGTGATGAGAACACGCCGAAACCAGCTCCAAAACTTCAAATTGCCAAAGAACCACCATAAAAACCCCTCTCCTGGCTGAGCAGAGCTTTGTTTGGCCGACCTAGGTTCTTAACCCTTCAAAGTTAAGAATGCGACGCACCTGGCTGTCGCGACAAGAACGCGACGGCATCGTCCATCACCTTCTCGCCGCTGACGCCAGCCGGCTGCCCTGCACGCGCCACGCGGCGGACATGCATCCGAACAACTCTGAACAGTGGCAATGTGAACGCAACGCCCTAGACCGTCGCATTCATAATGTGACGTCCAGCTCTGTCGTGTTCAAAGACAGAGAGCCAGTGGGCATCCTGGGCTGAATTCTCGGCCACAATGCCCCAAACGACATGTGAAACACTTCAAACACAAACCAAAGGCCACACACTGGCCACTAGAACCACTAAACCTCAGTCCGAACGGCCACTATGCTACATCATCAAAAGCCCAAGTATATATTGAGGCATTTCCATCTCATTTAGAAGATCATAGCAAGAAAGGATGTTGACATGGGAAGCATTCCTTCCTAAAACAATATTACTGATCCATTGACTAAGTTGCTCTAACAGAGTGTTCTTAATCGTCACCATGTATTTATGGGTCTTAGACATATATATGATTGTCTTTAGTGCAAGTGGGAGATTGTTAGATGTAGATTTCCTATAAGCCAATCATTGATGTACCCACAATTTACATTCTCAATTTATAACAAATGGATGTTTATATTCATTATGTTATTTCCATTGTCTTCATTGTACATGATGAAGTCCATGGATTTATGCAGTTGATGACAAATCATAAGGACTTATGATAAGTGAGATTGTCATCATATAAACATAAGTTATGAATGTTCTTAGTCGATGGATCCATTGAGAATGGACATCATAGGTTCCAAATAGAATAGTACACTTGTTACCTGCTCATGAGATGAAGGTGATTGATGTCATTCACATAAGTGGAGACTTTAAGGTAGATGTCTAGGTGCTCATTAATGGAATAAGTTTAATGAACTGACTCACACGAAGCACTCTAGTATGGATGTATCTCTAAGTTAGTTATGTAATCTCAGCGGTGCAAGTGGTTCTTAGACTTGAGTCATCAAAGATGTCTTACATGTAGGATGATTGGATATTGATGCCATACTTATGGTATTTAACTATAAGTCTAGTTATATGTGGTTATTGGGTCCAATGAGATTCATGCAAAGGTAATTTAGTGACGAGATGGAATCACTTACTTTCATGCATGCGAGTGGATATGCCTCTATGTATATAAGACTAAAAGAAAGTCTCTGGCCAGAGCACTAAATAGAATAAGAAAGAAATTTAGGGTTCTGATAGAATGTTGTTCTTCATAACATCTAGGGTTACAATGTGATTCTTGAAGTGGCCATAATCAGTAGATGTTCTCAAGTTGTTAATATAATGGGCTTAAGAGTTCAAAAGAATTAAGGGGCTAATTCTTAACGATTTGACCAGTCAAATGTGAATATTAAATAGAGATTTAATAGTTCATAAATCTAAGATTGGTTTGATATTAAGCCTATTAGGTCACACACAATAGGGCCTATCATGTTTAGGGATATTTATGGAATACTAATTTTTAGAGGGGTTTATTTGCAATTATTGCAACCATTATGAATAATGGCCATGTGGAAAAACCCTTGGCTGATCAAGGAAACCTAAGATGCAGCCTCCATCTCCTCTCCTCTCTCCCATCTGTCCTCTCTCTCTTTCTCTCCCCCTCTTCTTCCCTCCCAATGAAGGTGAAGGAGAAGGCCGATTGGGTGAGGACTACGTGGAGGCGACCCCTGTGCCTTCAACCTATTTGGACTCTAGTAGACGACAATATTTGGATGACTTTTAGAGTTGAGGATCTTTGCATCGAGTTGTAGTTCGGTGTCATCTACGCATTGTGAGATTTCAAAACATCGGAATTGATTGGTATCTCCAACGATCTTGGGATTCAATTTTTTTTTTCGTTGCACTCCAGGATCTTGAGGGATACCTTCCAAAAGCCTCCATGTCATGATGACAAAACTAGTATAGGAGCTAAAGTTAATCTCTCCTTAGCTTGAGGAAGCTTTTCTCACACTTAGATGACCACACAAATGGCATTCCTCTTCCGGTCAACTTAGACATGGGTGTTGCAATTCTTGAAAAATTCTGAATGAATCTTCAATAGTAACCTATCAAATCAAGAAAGCTCATAATCTTTGACATAGTTCTGGACCTCTCCCTTGTAGTACTACTTCTACCATCTCTCGATCCACAAATACTCCCTCTCTTGAGATGACATGCCCCAAGAAAAGCACTTTCTCTAGCTAAAATTCACATTCGCTGAAGTTGGCATCAAGTTGGTGATTTCTTAAAGTTGCAAGACAAGCCAAAGATGCTTAGCATGCTCTACCCTAGAATTTGAATAAATTAAGATATCATCCATGTAATACCCCGACTTCTCGACTTTTCGATCTGGTGTCTTGGATGACTGGCTCCTAACGCATCCGGTTTGGGCGATGCATTAGTGTCACGTCAGGGGAGTCCGACGCGACAATCATCCTTGTCAGGTTTGGCTTTCTTGTCACGTTCTTGTCACACCTGGTCAACGGGTCACGACAGTCTTCCATGGCTTTGGTCGTCTGACATCTGTCAGGGTGGCAAGTGTGTCAGTACGACTTGTCAGGTTGTTGTGGCGTCCCTGCGAGACGCGTTGGTGTCGTGGTCAGTTGACCCGTCATGTTAAGGTTCTTAACGCGACGCGTCGCCCCGTCGTGACTTGGGTGCCAGAGGCTTAAGGCCTTGGCCGGCGACCCTTCTTCCCTTTTCTTCTTCCCCTTTCTTCTCCTCCCCTCCGGCGGGAGCTCCACCTCCCTCTCTTCCCTTTGTGTGTTTTAGGTGAGGAGGAGGGTCGTATTCATGTCCCCAACGTCAGGGAGCTTGGTGGAGCGAGGAGGAGGTGGCTAATTCGACGTGAAGGACCCCAACGGGTCTGTTTCTTCGTTTAAGGTAGGGATTGCTTGTGCCCTTTTTGATCCGGGTGGATTGGGAGCCCCTCGTGGTTTGTAGATAACATTTTCTACTTCTCCATGCTCCCCTCCCCCGTGTGATATGTGTGTCGTGTGTGGGTGTCCCCAGGATGGAGCATCTTGTGGGTCTGCCTTCCTTCTGGTGTTGTGACGTCGGTGCACGTCGCGACACCACAGGAGGTGTCCGCCCAGTCGGGCACGATCGTGTCACGACGCGCCGACGCGATGGCGTCGCGGTCTGGCAGTCGAGTGCGATCATATCGCGACACATTTCCCTATCGCAACAGGGTTTTTGTCGTGACGTGCTTTCCCGTCATGACAAGGTTACTGTCGCAGTTCCCCTGCCCGTCGTGATGGTATCGTGGCGGCCAGGGGGGACACGATAGTGCCTGTGTTGCCTCGGGTGTTTCCGTGGGTCTGGTTGGGGTGTCGAAATGTGCCCCAGGGTTGGCTTGCCCTTAGGACCTTGAGGTGGAGAACACGGTAGTTACCTAGCTGCGTTCAGTGACTGAAGGTGACACCTTCATGGCCGTGTCCTGGTGGTGGTGCCTGGAGGGTAGCATTTGTCTAATAATCGATTAACCAGCGGCCAATCGATTATTAGCATAAACGGGCTTTCCGTACCGACTGGTGGTGTTCCGAGGTTCTGGCTTGCTCATACGTGCCTTGGTTGTTCGACAACCCTCTTGAGGGTCCGTGAGTGCCTCGTGCTTGCTGGGCTTGTTGTGGGTTACAGGCCAGCGATTCGGCGTGGTTTTTGTTATGCTTGCCCCGCTTGTTCACCCGGTGATTAGCACTTGAGGGCTTGTCCCATTCAGAGCTTGTCTCCATTTCCTGGGACCTCCATCCCCGTGATCCCATTGAGGGAGTGCTCTAGGCTATGGGCGTGCTCAAGTCTACAGCCTAGTGTGGCGCACTCTGGTAGCAGAGGGGAAAACAAGGTTTTGACAGCAGCATGAGTCGTTTGTAGAGCTCTCTTGTTTCGGGCGGGACGCTGAGGTCGTCGAGGTGTTTTCTTCTCGGTGCGGCCCAAACAGTCCTTTCTCTCACTGTCTCTCTCTGCGTTGGTTTCGGAGCCATGTAGTGGTGCTAGGCGTGAGGCCGTAGCTTGGCCAGGCTGCGATGGTGCGTGCGTTCTTGTGGTGTTCAGTGGCGGCTCTGTCTTGCTTTTCTGAGAAGGTTAGAGGTAGGAGCTAGGCTGGAGAGTAGAGGGAGTGGCCAGTATGTCCTCCTCTTAGTTGCCAGCAGCGGTGGCTTTTTTGTTGTTGTTGTGACGATGTTTCCTCACAATGTTTCCAAGTGCGACTCGTTTCCCTAGCCTGCAAGGTGGTTGTAGCTTGGTCGTGTCTAGCTTCTGTGGGCGTTATTAGTTTGGCCTTGTTAGCCCGTACTTTTGGTGGTTTCCGCTTTGGTGTTTTCTCGGTGTGCCTTGTGTGGGCCTCGACCGTTGTTCCATAGTCCCGTTCCTTGGCGCCAGTCCATGGTGGCACTGGCGTGTGTGGTTTCCCGACCACGTGGTGTGTCCAGAGTCCAGGGTGGTTCTGCTTGTGAGCCCTCGACCTTGTGGAGGTCTGAGGTGGTCGTGCTTATGGCGAGACGTCCTTCTCACATGGTTGCTCGGTGGTCTCCGTGAGACCCATGTCTCGACGAGTGTGTCGAGGCTTGTTTTCATGTTGTGCCTAACTCCGTTGGTTTCTGCGGGAGTCGTGTGTGTGTCACGACCTTGGTTGGTGGTCGTGGCATTGCATTGTTCTGTTCCACTGCTTTGTAGTACCATGTTGTAGGTGTTCCTCGCTTTACAGCTTTCTAGTGAAGTTTTCTATTTTTAGAGTTCCTACTGCTCTGGCCAGTGAGGGACTGGTAATCCCTACTGGCCTTGTTCGCGAGGCTTACCCTCCTACTCTCTTCAGCTAGGGGCTTGTCGTCACGAGAGCTTAGTGTCGGACAATTTGCAGAGATGGCTATGGTGTCGTGTGCTGTCAGCAGCAGTGAGAGCGAGTGTTGTGAGCTGTTGTGCCTGAGTGAGTTGAGAGTTGTGCTTTGCAAGTTGTCGGGGTATGCCCCTTAAGGACTGCACATTTCTTCTTGTACATGTGCTTTTACTTGGGACATGTTGTACATATGTATATCCTATTATAGTTATTTAAATTCAGTACATATCTCCCTAGACTATTCTTCTAACCCTTTCGGGTCTTCGGATCCGTGGGTGGCGATGCGAACTTCAGGGTCCCTGGCGGGTGTCCGGGACGTCGAGTCGTTACAATCCATAAAAACCACCATAAATTGATCTAAATAAGGATGGAATACTCAGTGCATGAGATCCATAAAAGTTGTTTGAGCATTAGTGAGTTCGAAAGGCATTACCATAAACTCATAATGCTCATACCAAGTCACAAAGGCTATTTTGCTGATATCAGCCTCCTAGATCCTCAAGTGATAATAATATAATCTTAAATCAATTTGGACAAGACCTTGACTAATTACAATTGATCTAACAAATCATCAATTCTCAGCAAAAGATACATGTTCTTCACTGTGACCCGATTTAATTGGTGATAATTAATAAATAACTTTGAACTGTCATCCTCCTTTTTTACAAATAAAACTAGAGTGCTACAAGAAAATGGCTAGGTCTAATGAATCATTTCTTTAACAATTCTTGTAATTGAGTCTCCAATTCTCTCAATTCTATTGGAGCTATGTGATACAGTGCCTTGGATAGTGGCATCATTCTTGGCATCAACTTGATGGTAAAATCTACCTCTAGGGTTCGTGGCAAAGCCACAACTCCTCTAGAAATACATCAGAAAACTCCTGGACAGCTAGAATGTTTGACACCGATGTCCTCCCTGACTCCACCAAGTAAATCGATGCCAAGAATGCTATGCATCCAGTCCTAATCAATCTTATAGCCTTGAGAACAGAGATATTAGATTTCTGGGAGGAAGATTTGGTACCTTGAAAGTGGATGATTCGATCATCAAGGAGAGAAAGTTGCGTTCTCTTCTGTCAACAATTCACATGAGCTGAATATGCCTCTAATCAATCCATGTCGAGGATGGCATCATAATCTCTCAAATGAAATACAAATAACTTGGCTAGTAACTAGCACCCACTGACAACCACTAATACACTCTCCAAACAACTAGTCATGGGTATGAAGGAACCTCCACAACAAGTTCACAAGCATTCTTTGAAACCAACCCCGCAAACTATCCACAAACTCCCCAGATATAAAAGAATGAGAAGCCCTTGAATCAATCAAGCCATACATCGAGCTGCCTAGTACATGTAATGTACATTCCACTAGATTAGAGGCATTTTGCCTCCGTTGTGGACAATCCTGTTCCATGTGACTCGACTGGCCACACCCATAACACCTGAAGATTGTAGCTTACCCTGCATTACTTTTTGCTGCAAACTTTCTGCTACCACTGATACTGGTGTTCCTCGGCCCTGATCTGTCTGCAACCTGATCCCCTGCTTCTGAACTTGGAGGCAAGGTTGGAAGAGGAAGATGTTGATCCCTTGTGTTTACCTTCAGTTGACCACTAATAGGTTCATGGCCTTGATTCCCACCTAAATAGTTGGAGCTCCCTCTCCAACGTCGCAGCTTCCTATGTCATTGTCGCCAAAGAGTCATACAAGTGGGTGGACTTGTAGTCGCAATCCAACAATGAATTGCTCTGTCCTCTTCTACTATTACATGAGGCACATATCCACACAAGGACAAGAATCTCATGTGATGTTGCAACACTGTCATGTCCCCTTGAGTCAACTCTCGGAACTAATCTCGCCTCTGTCTCTAAATGTGTGGTGGAAAGTAGATCTAGTTGAACAAATCTAGAAAATCTTTCCACAAAAGCTACCGGATCAGCCTTCCTGCGAAAGTCGTCGTCGTTTACTTTTACAAATGTCAACACTCATGAGCAAGCCCTCGGAGTTGATATGAAGCTAAAGGCACTCTCTCCTCATCGGGACAAACCATAGCCTCAAAATCCTACTCCACCTCATGGATCCATCCATTGCTCAGCACGGTCAAGGTCCGCCTCTGCAGCAAAAGTAAAAGGATGCAATCACATAAACCTCTCAAGTGCCGACCACTCTGAGACGAAGAGGAGCCACTGCTACTACCACATAAACCTCTCATTATACACTTACTCTTATTATCACACTATTCGACTGCCACGTGATGCGATTTGAACGAATAGCCAAAATTAGTGAGTGGGCATCTCGTTTTTATTGCAAGTATTACTCTTACGTAAAAGTCGGATTAAGGTTAAAAGCTTTGAGTTATGTTTGTAGACAAGAATCTCGTTTTAAAGTACTAATCCAAGAAAGAGTGTAATCTTTGAAGAGGACCCAGACAAAATCACGCGAAATGTAGTAGCATTTTGGAATACAACTCAACATCAATTATACATCCCGATCACCCTTCCAAATGTACGTCAAATCACTTATTCAAGGGGTGTAATTAAAGCATTTCGGATGGTCTGCCTTTTCAAGTATTAAGCTCTGAATTGACCAGAAGAAGCAAAAAAAATTACCCAATTGCACAAGAATAGCATTTGGGTAATGGGAGTTGCCTGCACCGGTGCCCTCCATCAAGAGTAGCATGTGAACCCACCAATCCCCATTACCCAATTGCACAAGAGGATCACAAACTCCCAACACCTTCAATTCCTTCCCCCTCTTCTCTCTTTTCTCCTTTGTCGGAGGAAGGCTGGACGCTCAAACGCCACCTCTTTCTTGTCTCAATCTGGCAGCCATCCTCCATACCACGATATAAATATGGACCTAGCAACTTGATCTGGTCTCTGTACTCAGCTTTCACACCCTGTCCATCAGACAGTGCAAGTGTCACAATGGCCTGACACCTTATCGGCAATTCTTAGATGCCAGGCCGGACGCTTATTATGTTTTTTTGCATTATCCGTCGATTCACATCATTAAATGATCTGACCGATTTCCACACAAAAAAAACAAACTGACAACTCTCGATAGACATGATAATATTTGAGAAATACTAATTATTAGACTCCAATCTAGATCTATCACTTCCCGTCCTCGTGAAAGTAGTGTCATACAATGGATGGTTAGAAGTGGTGGAATCATGGGGGCGAGTTGGATTTGTCTCTGATCACTTCAGCTCAACTAAATGCCAATATATCTAATAACTTTGATTTCTCAAAAACAAAAATAACAAGAACAAGTCATAATATTATCTTGTGATTTTTGAGGGGATTAAGCATTCCTAATTTTCGTACCATGGTTGATGTGAGGTCCAAAATGTTGACTTGTATGGGCTATATAAGTGGTCGTTAGTCCCTCGAGGCATTTGAGTAGGTTCTTGTTCAATACAGTTGAGGCATTTGAGTTGGCCCTTGTTCAGTACAGCAGATGACCAGTTGCCTTTAAGGCCCACAATGGAATTTGAAGGGCTGATACCGTTTTGACTGGCGTGATATGAATTCCGCAGTTCTTAGGCTCCCTTCATCTGTGAGTTAATGAGATCGTCGTGGTAATTGGTAAACGCTAGCTCAAGTATAGCCTCCAAAGTGGATTGCCTGTGAATTCCATACTCGAAGATGAGCCTACCTGGGCTCTCAATGCAGGCTCAAACTTTGAGTTGAGGCCTTACTGGAGTTTATGATCGCATCCTTTTAATTAGATGTTACGTTGACTGCCGTACAATATCCAATCTTGTGAAAAGCTAATACTCTAAATGCCATAAATTAAAGTTAAACTAAGCATAAAAAATAACATTTTTTGTTATTTTACATCATTTTTATAACACAATAAGCAACATACGTGTATAATTTAAGCCAAATCAAACGGAATCCGCTCAAGTTATTGAGCAGTTATATACACGACCAGGCTTTTCGAGGAGAAAGCACCCCGTGAAGAGCTTTTCACGTACGATAGAGAAGCACATTCGAGGAAGGTGGTGATCCCAAGTGAAGCCCGGTAGGCGTAAAAGACAAGTCAAAGTGATCATGCACTTGAATAGGCTCCATTAATTTTTATACTAAAAACAACTAGCGTGATCACCAAATCGATAGAAGGGGCCAAAATTCTCTTGGGCTTTCTATGTGCTTGCAACCTTACGTGATCACCCCCGTCATTTCCTTGGCAAGCACTGAAACGATGTCTTGCCTTATAAACTGCCAGGGCCAGGGGGGGGGGTGGGGGGGGGGGGGGGGGGGCGACGGGTTTGAACTGTTAAACCCCCCAAGGCGTTCATCTGATCAAGGCTCCAAACATTCCCACGTGTGTAAAAGCCTCACCCCCTCATCGCGGAAAGCTTGCCCTTTTTTTATTTTTTTATTTTTTTTGCCCCCAATTAAACTACTAGCAGATGTGATGTGATGCCTCCTCCTAGAAGCACCCCTCCCCGGGTCCCGTCCTTGTGTCGGCCCCCGCGGCCTGGTGCGAAGCACCCCCAATCCCCCTGCCGGTACCATGCATGAACCTTTGTGCGCACAGAAGCGCGTGACCTGCGGCGGGAGGAAACTGCTGGACGCACACATACCTGGAACTGCACAAGATGTATCCAGTACCCGCTCCGCTAACTTGGCCAATATCAAGAACAAATGCACGCCACGCCACATGCACAAGGTTTGCGAATGGAAAAGGAATGTTCTTCCGGTGGGAGCGTGCAGCAGCGTTACGTTGCCCACGAGGGTCAACAATTTTGTGCTGACGAAGCTGCATCCGCTAATGCAGGAATACCCTGCACCCAGCATATAGATGGAAACTAGATAAAGAAGGCTCGCTTTCCTTCGAAACGCAGAAACCCCAGGGCTTGATTCCAGCTACAGGAAATGTAAATGAGCAGTTGAGGTGGCAAAACAGGCGCCAAGAACCAGGATAGATTTCACAATATGAACTCTTTTTAGCCTTTGAGAACCGTACCATCAGATCTTTGAAAGTCGGAAGCTTGGCCAATGATTACGGAGATGAACCACATAAGTCAACCCAATCCCGAGAGGCCAGAAGGCACTTTACTTTATTGTATGCAAGGGTTGTAGGGAGGGGGGGGATTGTTGGAATTCTTGTACCTTTAATGAAATAGGCGTGTCAACTTTTCGGAATTTGGTGTTTCTTCATAAGACTTCAACTCCTTGGATGTATGATGATAAGTCATGAGCTGGTGAAAGGCTGGCAGCTCTAAATAGCTAAATAGCCTTCCCCAGGAGGCCTCTTCTCCACTACTGCTGCGCCATCAGAAATAATGCAAGGATTCCGCCATGGCAAACCAGCAAGAGAAACGAGAAGCACCAGACATGCTGTTGGAGAATGTCTGGGCTAACTTCATGGCAGGCGAGGCTGCAACCAGGTCCAACTCCAGTAAAAGACGCTATGGTGACTGCACAACCTCATCTTCTCAAAGTTCAGAAGGCTGTTGCCCTCTTGGAGGAAAAGCTGATGTGCAACAGGTCCTCCAGAGACTTCCCAGTCTTGGAAGATGGATATCTATGGGAGCAGAAAGCTGGGAAGAGCTGCTAGATGGCATGGTGCTCCCAAACAACAGTGAGGGCTCCTTCAATCTCAATTCTCAAGGCAACCAGTGTTTATCTGCAAGAGCAACTGCACAACGAGAGGATAACACCACCACCAGGCACTATAGGGGAGTCAGGAAGCGACCCTGGGGAAAGTTTGCTGCAGAGATAAGGGACTCATCAAGGCGAGGAGCACGTATATGGCTCGGAACGTTCAATACAGCAGAACAAGCTGCCTTGGCTTATGATAAAGCTGCTCTGAGGATTAGAGGTCCTGCAGCACACCTGAATTTCCCTCTGGAGGTAGTTGCAGAGGCTCTGCAGCAGACATGCTTCCAACAAGACCTGAAAGCTTCCTCCACTGCAGGCTATAGTCGACCAGATACTGTCTGCACCACACTGGAAGTTCCCCTCAAATCGCTAGCAGATCAACAGATGAGCCATATTGATATACTAAATGAGCAACGTGCATGGAAGAGTCTGGAATGCATAGAAGGCAATCTTCAGGAATACCTGGACGAGACAGAGATGTTTGGTTCCAGAAATGACCGCTTGGAATGTCTGATTGACTTTTCCATGATAAAAAAGGTCGAACAAATTCTTGACGGAGGTCAAAATGCTCAACATGTATGCAATTGTGAGCCAATATGCAATTATGTAAAACTACAGTCTGGTGTCTAGTTTGTATGTATAATTATGCACTGAAAGAGGCTGTATATAGATTGAATGAAGCTGCAAAATTGAAATGCTAGCCAGTCATCAAATCCCAGTGCAGAAAACCCTGCTGTTGTGTGGTTAGCCGATTAGCCAAAACTCTCTTTCATTCCTCATAGGAAGCGAGCATATGGTACTGTAGCTGACAAACGCCATACTTGTAACTCATGATTGTAAAACATGTGAGTGAACAAAATATATTCCTGTTTCATGACCCACTGGTGTATGAGCTCCACAGCCAGACACTTTCAAATATCAATATCACTGACCACAAGCATAGAGCAGACATAGTTGATCCAGGATTACAATTCTCTGTTATTGTTGTTGAAACAGTGGAGCCCTTTAAAACATAGCAAACAGCTGCAGTAAGAGAACCTGGGATGCCACTACAAATTAACAACAGCTTTGAAGAAACAGGATTGCCACGAGCCATAATTATTATGTGGGCTTGAAATTACTGATACAGCATTTTTTCCCTTTTGAAAGAATATTGCTACACAGCAATGTTGTAGCAAATAGCAGGAATCTGCTTCTCTTAATTCCTCTCTAACAAAACAAGCTGAGCCTCCTTTTCAAGCTTGAGGAATAAAAAGGAAGCCTTAACCTGCATGACAGAGAGAAAGAGATGAGTTGATGTGCTTGGAGCTTTCAAATATGAAATTTTAACTTTGTCATCAGCATCGTCATCGTCATCATCATCATCAGAGCCTTATCCCATTATTTGGGGTGGGCTACATGATTCCTATTTCGCCAAAGATTTCTATCAAGTGCTATATTCGTATTTAAAGCCAAGAAGCCAATGTCTTTCCTAATCACATCCTGTCATCTCATTTTAGGCCTTCCCTGAGCTCTTTTACTAGCATCCACTAAAATTTGGTCATCTTTTAACCAGCGCCGAGTTAGGACGACGGTGCATGTGTCCAAACAACCTGAGTCTATTATCTCTCATTTTACTATCAATTGGAGCTATCCCCAAGTCCTCACGGAAGCGCTCATTCCTAACTTTGCGCTATTGATAATTTCTAATAGAGTTGTATAACCTCAATGCCTCCATTCTTAAAGAAGCCGTGAAGTCCTAGAAAATAAGTTCATGTGTTTTCAACAATTGTTCTCCAGTGATCCACTTCATTCCATGTGAACTGATTACATAGTAGGGAATGCACCTAGTTCATTGAGAACAAAATACTGCATGGTCTCTGGAATAAAAATTTGATTCCAAGTGCATGGCCCTACCCGCAGTCTCTACTAAATGACCATGCATCCTAACTGCCTGCATTCATTGACTCACGATGGTAAGACCAAATCTTCAATTTTTGCTTTATTGCTATTTCCCATGGAAGAAGAATTGGCATTTTGATATGGTCCATATTCAACGATTAGGTGTTCGATGTGGTGAGAAGGGAATTGTATCATATAATCCTCGATCAGTTTTCAAATACGGTAGTTCATAATATGTGGATGATGGTATCTGTGGGAACACCAGCAGAAACCACAACATTTCTACAGTTTTAAGAGGATGGTATGTTGGTGGCTGCTAACATCTTCTGACCCAGGTCTAAAGGCCTGAGTTTGAACTCCGGTAATTCGAGTGGAGTTCGATTGCTCATATGTGAGCCAATAGTTTTTGTTTGTTAGCAGATACAGATGAATCTACAGTCAACAAAATTGCATGATGCCAACACTAGAAAATGACACCATGAATTGCATTATTAATCATGAGAAGATAACACAATGGACTTATAAAAACTATGACCTAGAAACTGCATGATAAATCTTTGAAGTTGACGTTATTAGTTTTGTTTCTGGTCCCAGTCACTATCTAAATGAACACATCCTCCAAAGTCTATGTTGAAATCAGTTACTATATTGGATCCACCAAAGTATACTTCCCTCAGGGCAATCTCAAGACATCAATACATTTAAATTTGTCATCCATAAATGTGTCCGAAGATGCTGAATAGTGACCTATGTTTCTATGAATAAGCATAAATTAAGCCCTTCGTTTTACTAAAAACTGGTACTTTCCAGTGGCAACATGTGCACATTCACTCATGTAATTTGCTGAGCTATAAATGAAGTATTCATATATCCACTGGTGGCAACAAAAGTGCAGTGCACCAACTTAAAAACAGCATGGTCCAATCTCAAATTCTAAATCCACATTGTTAAATATTCTCTACTATCAATTAACTAGTTAAGTAGTTACATTAAAACTATATCCAGTGTAAAAAATTCAGACAGAAAAAAACCAATATATGCACTATCTAAGCTGTTCACTTTGTGCCCCTGATAACTATGGTTCTGGTCGTGTAAGTGCAGAAGACTGCATACATAAATTCTTCATTAGATTTCATGATGTGGATTCAAATTTTGAATTAGGCAGTTTTAGATAGATATGTGATACAGACGGGTTAACAAGATAGACTTCAACTGTCTTACCACGGTATTTCTAAGTTGCCCACCCAAAAAAAAAAGAACTAGCATGTAGTAGTCTCTTTTCATCGTTCAAGTGTTCTTTCTAGCCATTATTTCAGGTAGCAGAGATTTAATATATACTGTCATCTTATTTAATGATAACAACTTCCAAGTATTACAGCTATAACATTTTGGCTCGTCTCACCTTGAGGTGTGTCCCTCGTGAGAGATATTTCCTGCATATAGGAACTCAACAACCAACAGGTGGGTAAAACAGACATGCAGTCCAGCATATTTTAAACAAGAGAGCATGGTGAATGAGTGGACAAATGCCCTGTAATTTATTAGCCACAATTTCATGATTGGTTCATTGCCACTGCCTAAATGTTAAAAATACGGAACCAAAACTGGATCAGATAGGTTCACTCTAACGAAGTTATACTTTCAAGTACGGCTGGTTCAATGGCAGGTTGCATATAGGTATCTCAGAAGGCAAAAATAGAGAACAAAAGGGAAAACCAGACCAAATTAAAACATGGAAAGAAAAAATGTAATTGACTCCAAAGGCAAAAAGCTTAGTCATCTGAGGTGGCTGGCTGCTACTTCACCTTCTACATCTAAGGCATAGTCTCCAAACATTGGCAGCTGCAAGCTCTCTTAGGCTTGGCAATAAAAGAAATTGGCAATCCTCTATAACCCTCCTCTGCCCCCTCACTGTTTTTGCTGTTCAAGGTCAGAGCATCATACTCAGTAACATCTGTTCCCCTTCACACACACACAACTAGGAATGGTTCACTGAATTCTAAAGAAATCAACCAGTCAGTTTCTGACAGTTTCGATCACAGTTCTTTTTGCCTTTTTCACTTTGATGGAACTGGTCATAGAACTCTGAAACCAGGCCACTCAGAACTATTCAATATAGTCAGGAGACTCAGGACAAGTGTAAAACAGAGTTTTACATTTGGTTCGCATATATTTTGCAGTTGATCTGCTGAATGGCACATCATAATCATCATTTGACCTGGAAAAGGTTAAACTTTGTCAAACTTCTCCAAGCTAATAATATAGTATAATCTTTTCATTTATGAGACATTTTCTTATTTAGTGAGAAATCATGTCAGGAAAAAGAAATGTCACTTTGTTAAAACATTATGGTTTGCCAAGCCTTACAAGATCACCAAGATCTCCCTGAGATCTCTGTCTCTCCAAGGTTCCAGAGAAGAAACTATTCCAAGATAGAGGGAGATGGAAGAGCAGGAAGAGTAGAGGTCAGAGTAGGATAAAGGAGGATGAGGAGGAGAGAAAAGAAGAGGAAGAAGGAGAGGAGAAAAAAGAAGAGAAAGGAGAGGGCGGTTGATACAAAAGCATAGTTGGACAAATCAGTTTGACAAAAGAATGATTGGTGGGGACATGACATCATGGGCCTGATTCGACTCAGCCCATGATCAGGTTTCTGGCAAGCTTCGAGATAATTTATTGGATGTTTATTGGGTCACCAACCTGTGTGTAATTTTCTGGCCCATTAGAGTCCATTTAAAGTCCTTTATATTTTATGCATTATTTTAGAGAGAATTTGCACTTTTAGGTTTATGTTAAGTTTAGGTTATTTGATGTTTATTTTTATCGTAGTTTGAAAGTCATGTTAGGGTTGGGATTAGCCTAACCCTGCCCCTATAACTATAATGTAATACTCAAATTTTCAGTTGGTGAATTATGACTCGCCAGCGACACCAATGCCTGGTTCATCTCCCAAGTGCCACACACACAGCACCAACCCATGCGATTCCCCGAGACCTGCTGCGCCAGCCCTGCTAGCACAGACAAGGTTTGCCATATCAAATCAT
This sequence comes from Colocasia esculenta, assembly GCA_014218235.1. Lineage (NCBI taxonomy): Eukaryota > Viridiplantae > Streptophyta > Magnoliopsida > Alismatales > Araceae > Colocasia > Colocasia esculenta. The sequence continues at coordinate 69,660,310 of CM024754.1, read as the reverse complement.
GGCTTCCATCTCGGAGGGGTCAAACAGAAGAGATCTCGGAGTGATCTCTCGAGATATCGGGATGCATAAAATATATATGCATATATATATATATATATGACCAATTCTCTTTAAAATGTTTTGGTAACATAACAAAGTTTTAATGACACAATGGGAATTGACAGGATTTCGTCAGGAGTCATCACGAATTAAATTAATAAGAATTAACAGAACTTCAGCAGGAATTAGCTGTAATTATTAATTATCATGATTTCAGCAACATTTCAGCAGGATTTTTCAGCACCATTGTTAATTAATAATGGTAATCATTAAAACATAACTCAGAAGATCAGTATTTTAAAAATTTTAATAACATAATAAAAAAATTAATAACATAATCATTAAAATATAACTCAAAATATCAGTAAAAAAAATTAAGAACGTAATCAGTAAAAGATAACCATTGTTGGCTTAATAACAACAAATTATTAAACATAACCTAGAGCATCACTATTTTTAAATATTTTAATAATATAATAAAACATTTAACAACATAATTATTATAACATAACTATTGTTGATTTGACGACAACAATTAGTAAAGCATAACTCAGAACATCAGTATTTTTTAATTTCCAATAATATAATAAAAAGTTTAATAACAAAATCATTAAAACATAACAATTTTTTATTTAATAACACTAATTATTACAACATAACTCAAAACATCAGTATTTTTTAATTTCCAATAACATAATAAAAGTTTAATAACAAAATCATTAAAACATAACATTTTTCATTTAATAACACTAATTATTACAACATAATTCAGAACATCAGTTTTTTATTTTCAATTTTTTAACAGCATAATAAAAAATTCTTAATAGCATAATCATTAAATATGTAATTCAGAACATTAGTATTTTGTTTTCACATTTAATAACATAATAAACATTTTTAATCATAATCATTATAACTTAACTATTGTTGCTTTAATAAAAATAATTATTAAAACTTAACTCAGATCACCATTATTTTGTTTTTGGGGGATGCCCAGCTCGAGGAGAGTAGCCAGATGTTACATAGGTTGTCAAGTGATTAACTGGTCCAAGTCTTGGGGTCAATAAAGAAAAGGGTTTTTTACATAAATATTCTTATAAATATGGGTTACGTCAAATATACCCCTTATTTGAGCATATTATCAAAAAAATCCTCTAAATACATATATAAGTTGCGGTTATATCCATGTGGTTCCCTGTCATCAAAGAGGAGTGACGGCAGGGATATAACTGCAACCTAGAAAGGAATTTAAGGAATATTTTTGATAATATGCTCAAATGAGGGGTATACCCTTGTGTAGGTGTTGTTCTGTTTATTGGGGGTAGGTAGTAGTTCACTCGTCTAACCTGAGCCTAACTCGAGTCAAACCTATGGGGGAGACGACAGGGGTATAACTGCAACCTAGATAGGTATTTAGAGGATATTTTTGATAATATGCTCAAATGAGAGATATTGGGTATAACCCATATTTACAAGAGTATTTATCCAAAAAAACCTAAAGAAAAATGGACCAAATGGATCCTTTTGCATGGAGTCTTGGGTGAGACAAGGAGGAATTTGGATGGGACAAGTCATCTCAGGAGGGCAGCTGGGACGGAATGGCCATGGAAGCCCCCCACCCCAAAAGGTGTGGGACTTGGGGATTTGAAACCCCCCTTGCCCCTTGTTAAGGCATGGGATTTGGGAATTTTGGAAGTCCATCTCGAGGATTTCATTTCTCGGGACACAGCCAAGACCGATCTTGCAGGATTATCACAAGATGGCATTCCCTAAGCACAGTCCAGTTGCCCTGGTTTCCCTACACAGCAAGAACCCATCATCGCAACACCTGTCTGTATGCAGCATTACACAGCAACACTACCCGGTTTGCAATATGCCCTCAAAATTTTCCATTTATATTCTTGTCCCACATCAAGGATAAGACGGCTTTGAGCATTATAACATGTTGAGATGGCATTATGATCCAAGACAGCAATTCTTATATATGTTGGGTATGTTTTTGCATCATTCCTATTATAGTCTTGTGTTACTCTAATCATATCAAATGACTAAAGGCAGTTTCAAAGAAATAAATGTATATTTGGCTCTTATTCCCCATCTCTCCAAGACCTATTCTCTTCAGCCTTCTGAGACGACATTGAGATCTTACACGACATTCGTCGTTCTCATCTTTTCAAGTCATTGTTTGTGGGGCAAAAGGGACCAAAAAGAGCTACTACAGACAGATAGGGTGATACTCTCCTAATCCTTCCTCTGGGTTTGGGATATAGAAATTAAGAACATGTCCAGTGATAGATAACTTTTTTGCATCCCAATATCCCGAGACCCGATCTCCCAAGATTTTACCAAGATCTCTATGATATCTCTTTTCTTTGGCTCATTCGAGATGAAGCTGAAATCCAATATGGCAAATGTTGCCAAAAGCTGAAAATTGGAATATCCAAAAGATCACAACAGTAGCCACTTAAAAATGCCCTCTTCCAAGTCTGCAACACTTTAAGGTGGGAAAAAGATATATTTTTTTCTCTTATGGAAGAGAAGTCCATATCCTGCACAAGTCCAAAGAAGTGAGCAAAATGTTGACCATCACAAAACTAAAAAGGTCCTTATAAGAAACAACTATATGGCTCGTTATCCCAGGTGGGATGTGACCATGGAAAACAGAATCGGATTGGCCCAGGAATCGGCCAGGGCCGATCCCAATCCGGATCAGGCCAATTCTGGCTGGGAATTGGCCGGAATCAGCCAGATCAGCCTAGATCGGCCATGGCTGATACGATCCAAATCGTCCGATCCCAATCTGGATCGGCCGATTCCGTATTCCATGGATGTGACATTTCAAGAAAGCACCTTTACTTTATAATAGTAAAGATAAGGCATAAATCCCAAAACTGAGATCTCCTTAAGGCCTTCCATTACAGTCTTAGGCACATATTTACATCCGGAAATATGTTGTAGAAATCTGTCATGATGGGATCTAAGTTTCACAAAAACAGGACATAAAACTCATTAATATATCACAATAATGGAACTATATGGTATGTTAGAAGTATATGATCTATATGCGGCATTAATACGACTCTGGTTAAGTGTTGCGGGTATAATCATCATCAAACTTATAATTAAAAAGAATTCCAACTGATCAAAAGAGGTTTCAAATGAAGATTGAATATATCGAACAAAATGAAGCAAGTTATAAAGATTACTAAGAACATGGACACATAAGATATAGCAACTTTCTGTCTCCCCCATGTAGTGATTTCAATAGAATGGAAGTTCCATTACCTTGTCGAATAAGCATAGCCTTCAATAAAACAATCCCAATCCTATTAGTGAATTTTCCATATAAGAACACAAGAAAACCACTATGGTTACCTTCCAAAAGAAAAGAGGGCTGCATGATGCTTACTAGTTCCTATACCAACGGCGTCTCCTCCTTGATCTAGCATGTCGATGGAAGAGACAAGATGCTATCACACAAGCAGCAATGAGCAGTTCCACAGACACCGCTATTCTCAATTCTGTACATTGAAAATGGAAGCACCTTGAAAATAAAAAAGAAGCTTTCTACAATGCCTAAGACTTAGACAGCAATTAACAATACCTTTCAATCTCAAAAGAAGATCTTCTAAATCGACTCTTTTCTTATTTTCTCCCGCATTGACTTGGGACAATTTTCTCTCTTCTAAGTCAAAGCTGGCCCTCCTTCCTTTCAAGAAATTTGAATCCTTGGAGCATGTGTTTGGACAACTAATACGGCCATCATATTCATCACTTCCATCACAACAGTCTAGCATAGCAGTTCAAGGTCAAGTAAGATTACTAATAAAAGGGGACCAACACAACCAACTTTGTAGAGATTAATGAAACAGTAATTTCCACAGAATATTAAATAAAGTCTTTTAATTCTACTTCCATTATTTTTACATTTTTTGCAACATGTGGCAACTACAGAACAGTATTGTGGAACATTACTTCTGAAAAGGTGTAGAATTCGATTGCCAGCCTCAATAACTTAACAATTTGGTGATTCAGTGGAGGCTGTCTGGATTCTGGAATACACTGTCTCCAACCTAAAAGAATAATAATTATGATAATAAATTGCTTACCACAAATATGATCATTCACTCGCGATGAAAACAACACCATAGGCCTGTCACCAATATTTCTGCAATAGAATCTGCCTTCGGGCACGCTGAAGTACCTGAAATGTTTAGAAAGCATTAGGCATAATGGGGAGGCACTCAGATCCCCGGTAAAATGAAGCTTAAGACTTATGGATTGTAGCATTTGCAACATTGTTTACACATTTAGGGGGGGGAGGAGGGGAAGAAAGATGTATATATGGAAAATAAAAGACACATCCAAATTACAAAACATCCAATCCTCTAATTGACTGGTTAACTGCAACATGTGCTTTCAAGACATGGGACATTTAACCTGTTTGCTCCCAATTCAGTAAATCTAACAGTGACTTACAAAAAATATATTGCAAATTCGCTGGAAATAGTGAAAATAAATTATTTAAGGATATCATAAAGCCAAGTGCCCAGAAGGGGGGAAAAAAAAAACAGCTGCCATCTCTGCAGGAAATAGGGTTAAAACATGAACAAATTCCAACAAGTAATTTACAGAAAATATAATTCAGGATGTTGCGTAGAACTTAGACCTGCAGGCATCTAGATATGGGCATGCAAGAAGGCATGAGAAGCATGATTGTATGCCTCTTATGAGTTGGAATTCAGAGGGCAGGATTTGGAGAATGACAGGGCAAGATCGTAAATCGTCCCCATCCCTTGTTTATTTATATGGCAATTCTGTTACAATTTGTTACATTGAGATCGCCATGTCAGGCCTGTGCGGTTACAGGGGAATATTCTAGTGGCAGGGAGGTGCCAGGAATGTACAACAGAACTCTGGTAAGACTCCCCTCAAGCTGGACAATGGAGGTCACGAACCAGTTGGATACTAGGAAGAAGAATTGTTCAGAGGGAAGAGAATTTGTGAAGACATCAGCAAGCTGCTGGGATGTAGAATATGCTCCGTGCAGATAAGCCCGATTGAATACACTCCCTAACCAAATGACAATCCAATTCTATGTGCTTGGTCTGTTCATGATAAACCAGGTTGTTAGCTATATGAATGGCAGCCTTGTTGTCACAAAACATTGTGGCAGAGCCAGGATCAATGCTGAATTCTTGAAGAAAATGTATTCAGCAGACGACCTGGAAACAGTGACTAATTCTTGGTTCGCCATGAAATGGGAGTGTGACCCAGAAAAGCACTTAGAAGATGCCTGTGCTGGGGCTTGCTTAATGTAGTGCAGGGTTGGCCGCATCAGAATCGAGGGGCAAAGCAGGAATTTCTGACTCATCCCGATTCGCCAGAATCGGTCCAATTCGGACCGATTTGCATGGGAAATGATATATATATATATATACAATATGATATATTATATATGTGTATGCAATATAATATTAACATATTATATATATATATATATATATATGTATATATATATATATATAATGTGAAGGGAATCGGGCGAATCAAGGCATATCAAGAATCGATTTCCTCTTATACAGTCCAATTCACCCAAATTGGACCAATTCGATCCGATTCAGCAAACCATGATGTAGCGGACAATCTGCAAAGTTACTTGCCGATGTTCATCAGTCGGTTGTGCCATAAACTGAGCTAAGAAGTGACAGAGTATGTAATATCAGGCCGTGTTATCGTCAAATAAAGCAGGAATACAGAATCAGATCAGCCCAGGAGATTCTTGGGCCGATCCCGATCTGGATCGGATTGGCGATCTGGCTGATCCGCAATATATAAAGAAATGATAATTATGATAAACAGCAAACATGAAATGTTTTACATCAAATGATCAAGTCTTGATGTTTATCTTATAAAAAAATCTAAATGCCATCCAGACGCGGATGACTCATCATCATTTGAATGTCCATATGCTTCATCAGTCTGCTTAGCCTCAAAGCCTAACCAAAGAGAGAATTTGCTAGCTTATGCATTCCTCTTGGTGTATATCCTTGGCTAGAGCTTCACCAGATTGTGATGAAACTTTGCACCAAATCCCATGTGATTTATATGAATTTATTGGTTCACTTGTATCGGTATTAGGCCATGGTCCCTATCCTCTTTCTGCTCCAAGAAGGGAACAACTAATATCTGAGTAAGGCAAAGTGGGAGGCTGAAACTGAAATGGAGTATGCGCAGATTTCAATGTTTTAAAAAAACATAATCGGTCCGAGTCGGCTTACCCCCCCCCCCAAAGGATTAGTTGGACATATTAATCGGCGAGTCAGCCACCTCAAGTTTAAGTCGGTTATCTTTTCAGGAATTTTTTTTTCCAATTTTTATGCATGGTTCATGTTGATTGTTAGTGTTAAGGGTGTATGCCTTTATACTTAAAGACATAAGCATCACAAAAAAATCTCACTGAATTAAAACTATTATGAAACTTAATTCAGAAACAAGATTTTGCTATTGAAACATAAAATTAATATTCTTACAAATTTTGATCTAATTAAAAACTTCATAATTTGAATAAACCACATGAAATACTAAAAATTCAACATCAGCAAAATAAGTCAAACATATATGTGACTTCTGCAAGAGATTTAAGTGTTGTCAGTAGGAAAGTGAGTTCCTTGGAGAAGTCACATGTATGTTTGACTTATTTCACCGGATTTTGAATTTTTAGTGGTTATGTAGTTTATTTGAATTATGAAATTTTTAGTTAGACTAAATTACGAGGGATTAGAAAGTCGACATTTTGATAGAATGTCCAAAATCATAATTTTCTTCTTCAACTGTAGAGTTGACTTTTTTTAGGTAAGAGATATGTTTTTTCTAATATTTTTATTAGATTCAAATAGGGGGTACTTTATTACACATAATATCTTAAGTAAATGAAACTACAATATAAACATGTATTCAAGGAAATAAGTTACTAATCCAAGCATCATAAGGCATAGGCCACCCCACCCTATTCAACAAACAAACCAAAGAAAAAAGAAATGAAAACTAGCGTTAGTCGGAGGTCAATAGTCGACTAGCCCACCTGACTCAATTAGTCGGCCAGACTAGTCGTAGATCCTAAACCATAGTGTGGCTCCCACGGTGGCCAATCATAGCTTGTCTGATGTTGTTGGCCTTCATACCTCCCTTGTCCTTCTCCTCTATCTCTTGATTTTCTGTTTCTGGCACATAATTTGTAGTAAGCCCCGTACTCAACAAAAATCTTCGCACTGTATATCCTGTGTCCATGACCAACTCCTACTCTCGTGGCCCCAGTAACAGCCCAATCATCATTATTATCACTACTAGGGTCCTATGTCAAATCATCACTATTCATCGTATTGCTTGTGCAAGTGGTGCCTCAAACTCAGGGAAAGTGTCTCAGCATCGTCGTCATTACTAGCTGCCTGAGTCAAAATTATCCTCTTCTTCTGTCTCATATATGTAAAAAAATTTTTTGTTTGCTGTTTTTTCTCCTCTCTTTTTGCATGGTAGCTCTTCTCAATGTTGGTTAGCTTGAAGGCTATCCAGCTATCTTAGGCTGTGAAATAAAGTGCCATCGTCTCTCTCTAACAGGTGGATCCTCCCTAACTCTAAGCTATGTATGTTGAGCCTCCACTCTATCTAACCCTCCTTCTGCCCATGAGCAATCTTGAGGGCCAAATTCAGGAACATCCTGTGTTGCTCTTGTTTCCACCCATGCATTCAATGAGTGTTCTTCATCTAGCAAATCATCAATATTAATAACACCATCGCTCTACACTCTCAGCTATATCTGTTGGCCATGGCCTGCCACGCAAGCTCATCAACCTCATCTCTATTCTTTTCTACCCTTTTTTAATGCACTTGACCTTCAGTTGCATGTTATAATGACAATACACCAACTTTTCTAGTCTTGTGGCAATTAAACTATTTCTTATTTTTATATGAATCAATGAGAAAGTGCTCCAATTCCTCTCGCATTGGCTAGATGAAATTGTTTAGTTAAGAACTTTAATTGCAATCTCAGTGAGTGGATTTGTTTGACAGTCTTGTAATCTAGCATAATCCACCACTAAACTGCACAAAAATAAAATAATTTTAATTCGTAGCATTTGATCATATTACTAATTTAGTATCACCAATTTAGATACTAAGCAGGACCCATTCTCTCCAATGCTTGCTATAGATTATAATCTCTGTAGATGTCAAGTTTTATTCTGAACCTATCCATCTGTCACATAAAATAATTAACATCATTAGACCTCCCATTATCCCAGAAATCAAGGTTGAACATTACAAATAAGAATTGCACATCCATCATAGCATCTAGGCGCTCATCAGTCCTCCTAGACAACCCACTGATAACAATTTATGGTCCCTTGGAACACTTTACCATCATTGTGAATTGAATTGCTGAATTGATGCTTGGGATTAAAGAAGTATCCTGCATACATTAATTCACACATTATAAGTTGAGAATTCATAAGTCTGAAATTTATTGAAGAAATGTAAAAAGTAATGCATTTACATGTTGCACGTAAATCATGGTGGAGGATGGACTCCAATCTCCTATCAATTATCTACCACCATTTTTTGAAAGTCATGGGATGCTTCACCTTCAACCTTTTATTTGCTTTATCCATAGCCTCGTACAAGTACTAGATGTCATTTTTTTTTCCTCTCCATCAACCATCTTGAGTACTTAAGGCTCAACCAGCTTCAAATAATAGGAGATTCTCTCCCAGAATGGTGGTCTCCAATCAAGCTAGCTATCTCGTACGCAACATCTCTAGATTCCTCTCTCAATGTCTCAACATGTGTTGAATACTCAGTGTTGTGGATGAGAGTGCCCAGCTTATGCCCATACTTGTGCAAACTCTCCAATGCAACAAAATTGGAGGCAAATCTTATTGGGCCAAGATGAAAAATGTCATGTCCATCGATGCATACTCTCACTCTCTGCTATATCTGTTGGCCATGGCCTGCCATGCAAGTTCATTAACCTCATCTCTGTTCTTTTCTGCCCTTTTTTAATGCACTTGACCTTCAATCGCATGTTATAATAACAATACACCAACTTTTCTAGCCTCGTGGCAGTTAAACTATTTCTTATTTTTATATGGATCAGTGAGAAAGTACTCCAATTCCTCTCACATTGGCTAGATGAAGTTGTTTAGCTAAGAACTCTAATTGCAATCTTGGCGAGTGGATTTGTTTGACAATCTTGTAATCTAGCATAATCCACCACTCAGCTACACAAAAATAAACTATTTTTAATTGGTATCATTTGATCATATTACTAATTTAGTATCACCAATTTAGAGACTATCCAGGACCCGCTCTCTCCATTGCTTGTTATAGATTATAATCTCCGTAGATGTCAGGTTTTATTCTGAACCTATCCATCTGACACATAAAATAATAACATCATTAGACCTCCCATTATCCCAAAAATCAACGTTGAACATTTGTTGGCACATAAAATATTCAACCCAAAAACCCCACAAATACCCAAACCTCCACAAAAAGCCAAAATCCCACAAATTCCCCAAAAATCCCAAAACCTCCATTTCCCAAAACCATAACTCCAAAACACCAATATTCATCAAAACCCAAAATTTTCAAAAAATACTCATTTCTGAAAATACCAAATCCCCGAAAGAACTCAACAAAACCGAAAAATCCCATAACATACTCAAATCTGTAAATCCCCAGAAATTCCCAACACCCCCCCCCCCCAAAAAAAAAAAAAACAGAAATTCCCAAAAATCACAGAAATCCTCAAAAACCCAATTCCAGAAAAAAAAAAAAAAAAAAAAACCTCAAAATTCTCTCACAAAAAACCCCC